>CAUYRT010006529.1:0-33761 GCA_963574885.1 Lepilemur ruficaudatus
GCACAGAAAAGCCCACAGTGAGATAACCAGGGAGTCCCTTGGATTGCTTCCCCACCGGAGATTTGAGAGCTCTCCCATGATAACAGCCTCTGATAAGTGAACCATTGAGTTCACACATTCTTTCAGGGCAAAATCCTGCAAACTCCTGTTTCTGTCTTTAATATGGCAATATTGGGCAACACAATAACTTAATGATCTTATGAGCCACATTTCATTAATTCTTCAATCATATTTCCCAACAATAAGATGACACAGCCACTTTGGAAAATAATTTGGCAGTTTCTTTAAAAACTAAGCATGGGACTACCATACAACCCAGCAATTGTCCTCCTGGGCATTTAGTCCAGTGAAATGAAAACTTACACTCACACAAAACCTGTACATGAATGTTCATAGCAGCTTTATTCATAATAGCCCCAGACTGGTAACAACCTAGATATCCTTCAATAGGTGGATGGTTAAACAAACCGTAGTACAACCACACCATGCAATACTAAGTCGGCAGTAAATGGGAACAAACTGTTTACACACTCAACAACCTGGATGAATCTCTAGGAAATTTTGCTGAGTGAAAAAAAGGCCAATCCCAAAACGTTAGATACTGTATGATTCCTTTTATATAACTTTTTGAAATAACAGAAGTCTTGAAACGAAGAACAGAAGAGCAGTTGACAAGGGTTAAGGAAGCGGGTGGGGAAGGGGGTTGTAGGGGAAGGGCCGGAGGAGGGAAAGTGAGGGGCAGCTACCAAAGGGCAACACAAGGGATGCTTCTGGTGGCAGAGTGTTCTGTATCTTGACTGTATTAACGTCAATATCTTCGTGGATATTCTTTTTTTTTTTTTTTTTTTTTTTTTGGAAACAGAGTCTCACTGTGTTGCCGGGTTAGAGTGCTGTGGTGTCAGCCTAGCTCACAGCAACCTCAAACTCCTGGGCTTAAGCAATCCTCTTGCCTCAGGCTCCCAAGTAGCTGGGACTACAGGCATGCACCACCATGCCTGGCTAATTTTTTCTATGTATTTTTAGGTGTCCAGCTAATTTCTTTCTATTTTTTTAGTAGAGATGGGGTCCCCTCTTGCTCAGGCTTGTCTTGAACTCCTGCCCTTGTGCGATCCTCCCACCTCAGCCTCCCAGAGTGCTAGGATCACAGGCATGAGCCACTGTGCCCGGCCCTTCGTGGATATTGTACTATAATTTTGCTACAGAGTTCACCATGAGGGGAAACTGGGTAAAGGGCATATGGGATGGTTGGGGCTCAGATAACAATATCCCAGAATGAAGCTTCAGAAGCAGAAGTTTTTTTCTCTGACCTTCCCCTGCCCCCTGTCTCTCAGTCCCATTCTCCCCTGAGGCTGGCCACAGAAACTAGAATCCCTGTTTCCCAAGGCAAGTCATAGAAACCAGAACCCCTTTTCTTGAAATCCAGCCATAAAATCTAAAAATATTCTATGTAAAAACTGGCCATAATGAAATTATCTGGCCTACCTTGTTTGACTGTGTGTCACAAGCCCCCCATTCCAGGGAGAGCCCCGCCCCACTTCCAGAAGGAAGGAATGCTGCTCAGAGAGCCCAGGAGGAATCTAGACCGACAGGCCTTGCTGGGTTGTCCCACCCAGTCTGTTAGCATTAGATCATACCCCCCTTTTTCGTCCACAGCTCTCCATACTTTGTTGAACCTAAGCATATAAATGAACAATTTCCCCTGTATCTTTGGGTCTTCATTCTGAAGTCTCCCATGTGTACACGTTAAATATATTTGTGTGCCTTTTCTCTTATTAATCTCTGCATTTTGCCATTGATTTTTCAATGAACCTTCAGAGAGCCAAGGAGCCCTTGGCCTCTACAGGATCTCTCTGTGTTATTTCTTATAACTGCACATGAACGTACAATTACCTGAAAGTAAATGTTTAATTAAGAATTTTAATACACATTTAGAAGTCTGGATAATGGCTACCTTCTCATGGGAAAGTGATTCTAAGGGGCATTTCTGGGGTGCCAGTGCTATTTCCTGATATGGGTGTATTCAGTTTATGAAAATTCATTGAGCGATACACTTATGACAGATGCACCTATTTGTATTTATAATGTAACTTTATAATAAAAAAATACCCCAAATACAGTTAAAAGACTAGCTATAGATTGGGAGAAGATATTGACAACACTTATAACAACACTTATAAATCATAAGAGTTTTGGACCAAGTACTTAAAATAGCTCCTATAAATCATAAAGAAAGAGGTGAACAGCTCAATAGAACAACTAAAGGATATGAACACAATTAAATTAAAAAACTTTTGCACAGCAAAGGATATAATCAACAGAGTTAACTACAGAATCAGAGAAAATATTCACAAACTATACATCCAATAAAGAGCTAATATCCAGAATCTACAAAAAACCCAAACAAATTAGAAAGAAAAAAACAAACAACCCCATTATAAAGTGGGCAAAAGACATGAACAGAAGTTTTTCAAAAGAAGATAAACAAATGGCCAACAAACACACGAAAAAATGCTCAACATCACTAATTATCAAGGAAATGCAAATTAAAACCACAACAATGGCTCACGCCTGTAATCCTAGCACTCTGGGAGGCTGAGATGGGCAGATTGCTCAAGGTCAGGAGTTCGAAACCAACCTGAGCAAGAGCGAGACCCCGTCTCTACCAAAAATAGAAAGAAATTGATTGGACAACTAAAAATACATAGAAAATATTAGCCAGGCATGGTGGCACGTGCCTGTAGCCCCAGCTACTCGGGAGGCTGAGGCAGGAGGATCACTTGATCCCAGGAGTTTGAGGTTGCTGTGAGCTAGGCTGACGCCACGGCACTCTAGCCTGGGCAGAGTGAGACTCTGTCTCAAAAAAAAAAAACAAAAACCCCAACAAGATACCATGTTACTTCAATTACAATGATGATGATTAAAAGTAAAAAAACCTAGATGTTGGTGTGGATATAGTGAAAAAGGAACACTTGTACACTGTACTAATTTACACTGGAATGTAAATTAGCACAACCTCTATGGAGATCAGTATGGAGATTTCTCAGAGAAGTAAAAGTAGATCTATCATTTGATCCTGTAATCCCACTACTGGGTATCTACCCAGAGGAAAAGAAATCATTATAGCAAAAAGATGCTTCTACCTGTATGTTTATCACAGCATAATTCACAATCACAAAGATATGGAATCAACCTACGTGTCCATCAACCAATGAGTGGATTAAGAAAATGTGGGGGTCATGGCTCCACGTGTGGCCTTGGAAGAAAAACTGTCACTGAGGAGTCATGGGGGCTGGGGCCTGCCACCACAGCACAGAAGGCTTCAGGAGCACCCAGCAGCCAAGGGAAAACTGGAGGCCCAAAACACCAAGCCTTATGTAAAAGACAAGAATAATTGCCCAAATCTACCACTTTCTAAATCTACTACTAGACCCCCAAAGGGTGTTACCAACCTTGTCAATTTGCCTGTCAAAGCTAAAAGGTCCATTAGCGTTAAATTCCAGCTCAGACCAGCCCATATTACAGGGTGCCAGAAGCCAAGGTTGGAGCCACCAAAATTTCTAGGCAAAGGCTGGTTTCAAGATGTGTTTCTTCTAACCCAAATTGTAAGCCTTCTAGCAAGAGTCTCCAGCAGCATGAAGCCAGATCATCCTCTATGGGAGAACCGTCAAGAAAACTCATGGGCTCATTTAAGACACAGGAACTGAAAACTACAAAGCAGCCGGTAACAGATCAGGGAACTGCTAAATGCACAGACTCTGTGGACACCACTCATGTTGAAAACAGATCTTTGGGTAGCTTTCCAAAGGAGATGAATGGAAAGAACTTGCCCCAAACCTTATCAAAGCCTGAGAGGATGCCAGATCCTGAATTATATACCATAAATTAGCCAAAGACTAGCTCTTACAATCTAACCAAGAGCAGTTTGGTTCCTAAACAAGTCCTGGGCAAATTTCAGGTACTAGTGCTCTTGTGAAAGACAGAGTTAATAAACAACTTGTTGGAGAAACACAAGTCTACCCATAAAATCACAGCCACTCTCTAGAGGAGCAGATCTTGCAGGACCTGGAGAAAAAACCCCAAGGACAGTTCCCTCTCACTTTATTCACATCCTTAGTAAGACTCAGTCATCAAAGAAACCCGTGGCCAAGGAAATAAAGGTTAATAAGAAGAAATATGAAAGACCAAATGAAACTAAGTTATGGTCATACGCTGTTGCTAAACAGAAAGTAAAACATACCAAACCCAGGAGGGATCCCAATTTGCTTCAGGGAGGAAATAATAACAGACATCTGAACATCAAGCAGAATTAGAAGTCCACTCAACCTTATTTTAGATCTCAAACATCATGTGTCCTGCAAAAATCAAAAGCCCTGAGCCAGAAACCTAATTTGACAGTTGGCAGCTTTAATTCAGTCGTTCCAAGCACCCCTAGCATAAGAGCAAATGGAACCAGTGGGGATAAATGTGGCAACAGCTTTCAAGCAAAAGCACAGACTTTGGACCCCTAGTTGAAAAAGACTTTTCCCCAGAACTATTTTCTGAACAAGACAGCTCCCCAAACTCAAGCTGGTGTCACAAACATAAATGGGAAAGGAGTCCCAAATGGAGCCCAAGCGAATCCTAATATTAAATAGAAGGCAAGTAGAAGATTGAAGGAAACAGCTGGAAGAATGGCAGAAATCTAAGGGGAAAATCTACAAACGGCCTCCTATGGAACTTAAGACAAAAAGAAAAGTAATAGAGGAAATGAATATTTCATTCTGAACGTATGAAAAAGAAGAGGAAGTAGAGAAGGCACAACTTGAACTGTCCAGGAAAATTAACAACACTCTAACAGAATGTCTGAAGCTCATTGAAGGGGGTGTACTTCTTTTCTTTTCCTTTTTTTTTTTTTTTTTGAGACAGAGTCTCACTGTGTTGCCCAGGCTAGGGTGCCGTGGCGTCAGCCTAGCTCACAGCAACCTCAAACTCCTAGGCTCAAGCAATCCCCCTGCCTCAGCCTCCCAAGTAGCTGGGACAACAGGCGCAAGCCACCACACCCAGGTAATTTTTTGTTTCATTTTTAGTTGACTGGCTAAGTTTTTCTATTTTTAGTAGAGATGGGGTCTCGCTCTTGCTCAGGCTGGTCTTGAACCCCTAAACTCAAGCAATCCTCCCACCTCGGCCTCCCAGAGTGCTAGGATTACAGGCGTGAGCCACCATGCCCGGCTAAAGGGGTGTACTTTCTAATAAAATACTTACCATGTTGTCCAGCATAACCTGAGGCTGAAAAATTTGCTAAATTTTGGATCTGCAAAGCAAAGTTGTTGGTAAATAAAGGCACCTTTGATGTTATTGGGCTATATGAAGAGGTCAGTAAAAATGGAGCAATACAAGAGTTGCAGGAAGTTGTTCTTAATGTTTTGCAAGACCCATCACAGGAGAATTCAGAGAAAGAAAGAAAGAAGGAAAGAAGGAAAAGAAAGAAAGAAAGAGAGAGAGAGAGAGAGAGAGAGAGAGAGAGAGAGAGAGAGAGAAGAAAAGAAAAGAAAATTGATTAAGTATTATATATCAAAGATTTACAGTAAAGAACCAATAGACAGTTGTTTTATTAAATCTAGATTTAATTTAAAGATCTGCAGAAGATCTGCAGGGACTTACTGAAAGAAAAGTGTTTTCTGCCATTGGATTAAAAAGGGTTCTCACACAAAGATGGGGTGTTTTTGTGTATTCAGTTTCCTTTGATCTTATCTTGAGTTGTCATATACAATACCTAAATGAAAAGCTTCCAGTAATGGCTTGCAAGGAGTAGAGCAAACCAAATGACGGTGATAAAAACATGTCCCCTAGTAAGAAGAGTTTAGGAATGCTGCATGCGCGTGTTTGCTTCACTTCATTCCTACAACTCACTTCCTTCCTTCATCCTCAATTCTTCCCAAGAGGCAGAATCAACATGTGTTCCCACCTATTATGTACACGCGTCCAGTTTCTTCACTTATTCGTCAACACTGGGTACTATAGATCTATCTAATTTTGCCACTGTAATATGGTAAAATGAAATCTCATTTTAATTTGCAGTTTCATTATTAATAATGAGGTTGAATTTACTTCTTTTTAATAGTAACATAGGCTGAGAATCCTTAATCCAAAAATCTGAACGCAATCCAAAGTGTTCCAAACTTGGAAACTCTGAGCATTGCCGTTACATCACAAGTGGAAGATTCCATATCTCACCTCGTGAGAGGAGTTGCAGTCAAACTGTTGGCACACAACACTACCCACAATTTATTCAGCACCTCCAAGGGAAAAAAGGCTCCCATCTGCCTTCAGCTGCAATATATCTTTTCCGTGCATGCCCCATTCCCACACTCAAGCACACCCACAAAGGGTCATAAAATGGCATGTGTGCAGGCCAGATGTGCCAATGGCAGTTTCCCCTTAATGCCCCACATGGGGCCAAGACTTATGTACATGACTTACTGTAGTTTTTGATTATTTTCTGCTTGGTGGTGTAAAGATACTATAGAAAATGTCAAAAAGGCTTGCATGATACCCATAGGGTAATGAAAATATACCAAAATCTGAAAAAATCTAAAATCCAAAACATTTCAGATAAGGCATGCTCAACCTGTAGTAGCCAACACTTGTTCCATGCATATACCATGACAATTATTTGTTACGTCCTTTTTGTGGCTTATCTCTTTTCCTCTGAACAGCATCCCTATGAGGTAGGCTATCTAATCATCCTCGTTTTACAGATGAAACTAAGGCAGAGAAAGATTAGTGACTTGTCCAAGGTCACACAGCTAGGAAATGACACCCTAGATTTGAATCTAGATAGTCTGTATCTAGAGCTCTATGCTCTTAGGAACTATGAGTTATGATACCTTTTCCCATATGTTTATTGTCCATTTGGATTTCTTCTTCTGTGAATGATCTATTCATATCCTTTGTTCTTTGTTTTATTTACATAGCAACTTGATGAAATTTTACTATCTAAATCAGAATAATACTTCTTAATTGTGTTTCCAATGTCTTGGACTTGTAGCCGGTCAAAAGACCAACTGGGAGTGGATCACCATGAAATAGCTTTAATAATTTTTGGAAATTCTCAGGCTTATAAAATTATTATGTAGTAAATTATTAGGAAACTAGTTCATATGTTTTATGTTTGGGTAATAGAGAAACTTCTGGGTCTTCATTCTCAATGTCCCTAAATAGCAATTTAGAAAATGTTTATGAGATTTTTAAAATGAATATTTAATGGTTAGGCCTACTTAAGATATTCTTAAATAAAACACTTAAAAAACAACCCATAATTTTATTTTTTCCAAGGATATGTAGTTGCTGAGAATATTTTAATCTTTGAGAATATTGCATAATTTTAACTGGCAGAGAACATTTAAACCAACCAAGTTAAAAATTCCTAAGAGAGGCTTCCAAGCAAAATTGTCAATCTCAGTTGTTGACTTCCTTTTTCCTATTGACATAGTAAAGGTCATTGGTTCCAGTTAATATGGTCTGGTTAGTTTTACAGAAATGAATGCTACAGACTAACTTCTGCCCTCTCTTTTTGCTCATTTTCTTGGATTGATTTGTTCTTTGCTTAATAGAACTTTTGCCTTTCAATTATTTTGTTTAGTTGGCTTTTCAAAGGAATACCAAGATGTTATGTGATTGACTTCAGTAACGTAAGTCAGAATACACACACACATACACATATAAAACACACACACATGTGTTTGAAGCCAAATGAATATTTGAAATGCTATTCTCAGTTGTTTGAGTAGTCTAGAATTACATGACAGCAGAAACTATGCAATTAACAGGAAGTAAGAGGAGACCATTGCTAATGTAGTGGCTAATCCTGAACATTACTTTGGAAATGCTTAGTTAACATCACTGCTATGTTTGCAGAGTGTCCACTGTGAGTATTTGTTTGGCTGACAGTGGCAAGACTGGACTTTGGTCCCAACAGCTGATGGGTCTCCCATTCATCAGAAGAGCTACACAGAGCTAGTCCCCTCTGCTCGGGTTTCTACCTGTCTTGTGTCTTCTCCAGCCCAGATTATTCTTTCCCCTGCATCTTTCCTTTGCTTTTGCTTTCTCAAAATTGTCTCATCCATTTCTCATTCTCTCACTGTCTTTTAAAGTAGGTTCTGTGGAAACAGGCAGGGAGAGGTTGAAGGGAGGTGGGGAGAGAGTGAGCCTGTAAGCCACTGAGGCAGCTGCTTCTTGTCATACCCTTGCTCTCTCAGCCTTGGGGTAATTTCAGATTTAAGAGTATTTCTCATCACCTCTCTATAACTCTCTCCTTTCTCCATTCAGCTTCCTACCTAGAGACTATGCTTCTTATGCTCTTATAAAATGCATGGGGATTCTTCTGAATGAGAAGCAAATTTTACTACAAAAACCTTCCGTTATCACCTATGTCATTGTTATCTTTGCAGATAACAGTTGAAGCAGAAGAAAGGAAAAAAAAAACCAGATAGATAGTAAGCAATCTTTTAAGTCACATTTTATCTTCAATTACTAAAAGTAAAACTATGAGAAAAGTCACAAACATAGTTCCATTCCATGTTTGCTTTTAGCACAGGGGAATAGGGTAAATGCTGTGAAATGACGGTGTCTCATCTGGCCAGAGAAAAGGCCTAGATAGAAGCAAAAGATGTGGCACTCAAAATAGAAGTAGCTTGGCCAATTCTTGAGGATTTCTGGAGATAAGAAAGGAGATGACAGGGCGCTGGCCAAAATAGTGGCTTTATTTATCATAACCCCCAGGAGCCCCTGACCCTATGTCCCAAGAATCCCCATCAAGCCACATTTTGTATCGGAAACTTGGATCTGGCAGTGGAAGGAGAAAGTTCTAGGGAGCAAACTGATAAACTGTAGCTGGGTTTACCGTATTAATGTGTGTCGTTTGGCTAATGTGATGTTTCTTTTTATTTTTTTTTTTAATTTGAAAGATTTTAGGTGTGGAGTATGCAGTCTTTAGTTTTCCACTGTGCCCAACATTACTAAATGCACAACAATTTCAGTTATTTATGTTGGCTGCCCAATCTCAAAGACATCTATGATCCTGATTACAATTCCATGGCTGGATATGGAGTATGGGAACGTGTGTTCTTATGTCCTCTCTAAGCTTACGTAGGGAAAGGACCTCTATGGCTGTATACTGGGGAGGAGGGAAAAGGGCTGCTCTGATGCCCTATAAGTGTTTTTTGTTGTTGTGTTTCATTTGGTTTTGTTTTTAATTTTTTTTTAAACTCTACTCCCCAGGCTAGCCGCAGATACTGCATTCTCCACCACGGTCTGCCTCCTTTCACACACAAGCCCACATGTTGCCCTGTAATGACAGTGTTTGCACTGAAATGCTGAATGCAGTTCCCCGTAGAAATCTGTATAAATTTTGTTTTTAAAAAATCAACAACTTAGAGCAATACAATTAGAGCAATACAAATTCTGACATACATACCCACATATCCCTGACCTTTGTGATTTTTTTCTCCAGCAAAAATAGTGCAACTGAAAAGAAACTCATTTGTTGGAAGTTGTAGATTTAATTTATTTACCTTTTAGTGAAAGAAAAGATAATATGTGTTAATTATGGTTTCAAATATAGAAGAGCCTAAGAATAACCTAAGAAAAAGAATCTTTCTTCTTTCCTGGTAATCTCTCTGCAAAATCAACCAAGCAGTGAGCTGTCTTAAGTTCATTTCCAGGGAAAAGTGGGAGGGAGTTGGACACAGTTGGAAGAACTATATGATCCAGCAATCCCGCTTCTGGGTATACAGCCAAGAGAATTGAAATCAGTATCTCAAACAGTTACCTTCACTCCTGAGTTTATTACAGCACTATTCACAGTAGCCAAGGTATGGAAACAACCTGAGTGTCGACAGATGAATGGATAAAGAAAATGTGGCATAGGTGTAAGCGTGCAGCACACACACACACACACACACATGCACACACACACACAGAAGAATATCACTCAACCTTAAAAAAGAAGAAAATCCTGTCATTTGCAACAACACGGGTGAACCTAGAGGACATTAATACCAAGTGAATATTCTTGAAAATTGACACCCTCCACTGGCACCCTGTGCAATTTGAAAGCAAATGTTTTAATTGGGTGAAAAACAGTTAAACATCCATCAAGGAGCTGTTTCAGAATACTGTACCATTAAGGAATAGCAGTTGATGAGTTTTCTTAACCACAGTGGAAAATGTGAAGAAAAAATTTGAGTAAAGGGGACATTTCTGAATGACGTGGTTGACCTAGAAAACCTGCTCTGACACTGTTGTAGTTCTGTCCAGCTCATTTGTCGTACTTTTTGGGATTTCAGTGTCCCTCGTCAGTAAGGAGGAGAAAGAAACTAAGATAGGGCGGGACCACAACAGGAAAAATGGACCTCTCTTTTGGATGGTGGATCCTAAGCTTCTTATGGGCTGTGGATCCTTAGGGACTCTGAAGAGAATGCATTTGCGTATGCTTGAAACTATTCGAACATAAAATTAATGCTGGGGGTTCATAGATTTCTTGAAACTCATTAATGGGCCATCTAAAGTTCTGCAGACTTAGAGATAAGAAAACCTGTTCTAGGGTTTGCCTTCAAGTTGGGTAATCGTCAATATAATGTCTGGCATACGCTTTGACTCAATGGTGGTCCAGTCTGGAAGGTAGAAGAGAGCGGCAGGAGGAGGTAGGCAGTGCTGACGTGCACAGCTGGACAGGTATAACAGAGTCCCCAGATCATCACGTTGTTCCTAATCAGACTCCAGACTGAAGCCAAGAGTGGAGGGAATAGGGCTCAATCTCTCCATAAATAAGCAGTTTCAAATATAGTTAACCAGGTTCACAATCATTAAACAGAACAGCCCTAGTAGTAGGCTAGAATACAAAGCAAGAAATTAAGGCAAAATTTCTAGGCGGGGCTAGCCCAGTAAGAATTTAGAGAGTATATGCTACCTGGAGGGCCCACGGTAGCTAAGGGCTTATGCTTACCAAATTACCATATTTTGGACAGCAAACTAAATGTACAAGCACCAAGGAGATTCTCTTTGCACTTCATACCTTGGTTTTAAGTGTCTTAGTAATTCCTGAGCTCAAACCTATAGGTAAAGATTTTCAGAGACTGTAGTTAAATTTGGCTAAAGATATGAGGAAGAGTTAATGGTGCTTGCACATTTTGTATCTGGATATGGAGTTGTATTCAAGTATATAAAAAGTATTGGAGTAGCATCTACCCCTTACATAGAAAGCAACACAAAAAGCCACTTCATATAGAAATGGTATCTTAAGCACTGCTATTCTCTTGGGGTGAAGGGCAGGTTAGAGCTTGTTATATTATGCTACGTAGCAGACTCTGTATCAACCAATTCTTAGACATAATCTTATTTTTTTCTCCTCTGAATCAGTGACTGAGGCTGGTCTTTAGGGAGAACATATTTATTATTTGGTATTTTTTCCTCCTTCTTACTGGCTTGCATCATTGGACTTACCCCCAAGCATGGACCAACTCATTACGTCATCTGGCATATCCGTGCCTGCCTCATTGCAGCCCTGCTCTGTCATGCGCAGAAGTCCAAGTAGCATGCTGTCTAAATGGAGCTGTGCTGACAGCTTCCTGTTCATTCAAATAACATCTGTGAGATTTGTGTGGCTTAACATTCAGATGATAGAAATCTAGTTTTTATTCAAATAAAGAGATAAAGGATGGTTCATTTTAACCACAGGCCAGCACTAGAGAAGATTCACATCTCCTTGTTGGAATGAGTCAGTGTCCATTGTTTTACCATAGGTTTGTCATCTACCCTGCCAATGCATTTAAGCCAGGGTTCTAGCATCTTCATAATGAAAGCATCATTGTGTATATAAATAATATTATGTTTCTTATTATTGGGAGACTGCACTCAAATAATTAAAAAGTGGCCTCTCTGCTCATTGCACTGGGAAAATCTGCTTTTGAAATCTCTAGGTTTGTCAAACTCATCTCTACACCTATTTTATTCTTCAAGGGAATGTGATAGATGAGGCTGTGGAGGCTAGAATGACAATCATCTTTCAAGAACTGATTTTGATCAGTCAGGTAATTATTACATGCTCTGTGACCCAAGGGAGACTGAGGAGGAAGTTGGAAGGAGGTGTGGAGACTCAGATGCAGAACACAGGAGTGCCTGTGCCTCTATAAATTTAGTCTGTCTTGGGAGCAGAAGGCCATGTCTGCATGTTGGAGCATGGATGCCTCGCAGAGAGCTGCCCATCTGCAAGTGCAGATGTAAGAAAGTTGACAGAGCACCTGTCATAGAGACATGGTTTTATCTAAACTTATTTGTGTAGCATAAGCAGGGTAGTCTTAGAGAATGAGAAATTGCTTTTCTATTATTGTCAATGCTAAATCATAAATATAAACCTAGACATAACCCTGAAGTTGTTAAACTCTTATTTCCCAGGCCATCCCTAAAAAAAATTATAGGTAGAGCAGGTAAGTGTCCAATGCCTTCTTGTTTCTACCCTCAGTGCTTCTCCTCCTCATATACCCTTAACCTCGGGTCTTTTTTCATCCTTATCCCCATCAAAACCTGTATCTTGTTTTTTTTTAAAAGTCAGAATCATATTCATATTAAGCTTAAAAAATAACTGTTGATTTTTCTTCCAGCCAAGGTGAAATAACAGACACCTGAGTTATGGTTCTGCCTGAAATAAACAAAAAACCGGAAAAAATCTGTGAAACAATGGTTTTTAAGACATCAGACAATAAAGGACAGTAGTTCCTGAGAAACAGGAAACAAATGAAGTGAGCCTTGTAATTGCCCTAATTTACTGCTTTGAGAGAGTGTCCAGGTGATGGCGTGCTGGGAGAGGGACCCAGGGGTAGCCTGGCTGACTCCTGAGTTGAGAAACGAAGATGTGTGTGATTGCCTTTGTGACCGAGGATGCTATAGAAATCTAGTGGACAGCAGTTGATGGGACAGTCCTGAATAATAAGGGATTTTTGTAGCTGAATTATGCAAGCACAGCTGATGAGAAACACTGATAGACACTCTCAGCCCAGAACGCAAGGAGGATTAGGGAATGTCTGAGACGCTTTAACGGCACTGTGACACTGAGGATAGAACAAATCCTAAAAACATGAGCAGCACACATATTTAGAGAAGAAAATATTATGACATGGTACACATTTTGACCAGTCTGACGGCTTCAGGGAAATTTTCTTTGTTTAGGATGTTGTCAAAGCCCATGACCTTGAAGCACCCTTTTGTTAGTAATACATTCTGATCTCTTTTGAATTTTAATTTTATGCTGGCATTGCCTTTTGTGAACAGGTGTCTTTAAATAGAGAAACATATGGTTTTAATGTGGCTTCATGAACAAGGAGTCACATTCCTGCAGATGAAATGGCATTTCAGGCAAAGTGCAGGCTGCCCACCTTGGGTCATTTTGATCATTAATTATAAGTAAACATTTGCCCTCTTGGTGATAAATGAAAAGAAGAAATTATTTTTATTTTATGGCTATATTAATTATTAAAGCAAAAATCCCCAGTTACACTGGGAAAACAAATTTTTAATTACAAAGAATAGGATTATTTTGTCTTTCAACATATTAGCATAGATGGAAATCAGTACTTGCATATTAACAGATGATTGACATAGTCAACAAAACTACTTTTTCAATAGCTTGCCTTTGCTAAGTAGAGTTGAAGATAACTGTTGGCTAATAAGCATTTCACTTCTTTCTCTTGATCAATGTTTCGTGAGTGTGTTTTGTGGAGAGGACAGAGCCAGGCACTGGGAGGCAATGTGAACCAGATTCTACCTTTTCTCTCTTCCTTCTTTAAGTTGCTGTCAGTCCGTAACAGTGAAGTTGCAGGGGCTGGAGAGGCTGGTGCTCAAGTGGGTTTGGTGTAGAAAGGGTGTACAGAAGGAATTGCTCTGGGATAATGTGAGATTTGAGGTCTTGAGGAACAGTTCTGGCACCAGCATATGGCCCTGAGCAAATCACACTACCCACTGGGCATCAGTTCCTTCATCTGTGAAATAAATGTATTACTCTTTGATCTCAAAGGACTTTTTTCAGTTTTAATTTTTGAATGCAGGAGATCTGCTCTTTGCCCTAAGAAATAAGTTTTCTTCCCACCTGTTGAGACAAAGTTTATGTGCTAGACAGAGATCACACTTTACCCTTTACTGCTACACCCTACCATACAGAGCAATATGCTACGGTGTCTTTGTTTATTCTTTTCTCCTAATCTTTTTTCCCAAAGATGAGTGCCAAGGTTGTTCTAGATCCTTCGGAGACTTTTCAGAAGACTGAAGCCTCTTCATTTCTAATGATTATTCATTTAATGCACTGTACGGACAGGTCCAGTGTCCCTCCATACACAACTCATTAACACTCTCTCACAGTCTGACTTGGCCTAACTTAATAAATTTGTGCCTTTATTCAGTATGTTTTATTCTAGGTTAGTGTTGATGCCCTGTAATTATTATAATTAAAAACTTAGAAAATGGCTTTTAAATTTTCATCTGAAGGCATGAAGCATAAATAACCTATTTATTTGTCATAGTAACACTTTCAACAATGCCCAAGATGTTGTAAGCATTTGGCAAATGGTAGTCATTATTTTTTTCCTGATTACTAAATGCTTATAGTGTTCTAATGTTTGGTAGCCAGATATGCCCTCATTATTTTAGCTTTCAAAAAATTATTGGCTATCATCACTGAATGTTCTTCAGATGCCCTTTAGCATACTTTTATCTAAGACCCAAAGAGAGGAACAAAAAAATACTATTGTAACCTTTACGGAATGTTTCCTCTTCTGTTTCATTTACCCGTAACTATGAAACAAGTCACCACAGTTGTTCTTATTTAAAAATAAGAACAGTTTACTATTTCTCACAATTCTGTGGGTTGACTAAACTCAATTGGGCAGTGTTTCCGCTCCACATACAATATGGAGGCTGAGGTTGCTCGTGTGGCTGTACTCAACTAGGAACTCTGTAGGAGGACATGAGCTAGAAAGACCAATTTCTGAGCCATAGTATTCACTGTTGATAGGATACTATTATAGACTGTGTCCCCCACCTAAAATTAATAAGTTGAATTCTAACCCCCAAAGTGATGGTATTAGGAGGTGGAGTCTTTGGGAGATAATTCGGTGGAATCCTCGTGAATGGTAGTAGTGTCCTTACAAAAGGGATTCCGGAGAGATTCCTCACTCTGTTTTCACCATGTGAGAATATGACAAAAAGACAGACATCTTTAGCCTAGGAGAGGGCCCTCACTAGAACCTGACCATGCTGGCACCCTGATCTCAGACTTCTAGCCTCCAAAACCTCAAGAAATAAATTTCTGTTGTTCATTCAGTCACCAAGTCTATGATTCTTTGTTAGAGAAGCCACTGTGACAGTTGCCTCAGGTCTTCTCCATAGGCCTTTCTCTCCGGCTAGATAGCCTGGACTTACTTATAGCATGGCAGCATGCTTCTAAGAGTGCAAAAGTGGAAGTTATAGTTTTCCTAGGTTTGGGCTCAGGGTTTCATAGCATCACTTTCACTGCTTTCTATTGCTCAAATCAAGTCACAAGTCTAGCCCAGTGTCAAAGTGAGGAGAAAGAAATTCCACCTATTGATGGAAAGGGCAAAACAACTCATCCAGCGATAGGAGAAATTGATGGTGGCTCTTTGGAGACTACCTATCACAGTCATGTGGGTCTGCATCCAAGTGTCTGGTGATGGTCTGGGAGCAGTATTGGCCAGCAGGGTCAGCAGTCAGGGAAAAGAGCAGGATATGGAGCAGAAGAGAGTGAGGACAAGGTGGAAATCATCAGAATCTCTGTATCTGTCTATCACTGCAAATAACTACCATAAGCTTTCAAAGAGCAATAGCTACGGCTTCACTTCCATCTCCCAGATTTCATGCAAATATCTCTTTTGGCCAATTGTAACTCATAACTGCCCAGAGGAGAGGAATCTGGGAACAGCGCTCTAACTTAGCCAAGTTTTAAATAGATGGTCCATCATATTATTCAAGGATATGGCTCATCCCTTTATTCATTCACGTCTCCTTTTATATCACTTAGTGGTGTTCTATAGCTTCATTCATGTAACTGTCTTCACCTTATTCACATGTATTTAATAAGGTTTTGTTGTCTTTATTGCCTTTGTGAATGGTGTTTTTTGGTTGATTGTTACATAGTGCTTTTAAAACATATTTATATGTGTTAAAGCTTATTGAAATAATTAATTCTCATAGTCTTTTCATCAATACAAGTGTATTTTCTAGGTGGATAATCAAGTGTAGACATTGCAAGTTTCACTTTTTTCTTTCCAAAATTTATAACTCTTATTTTTTTTTAAGTCTTGATATACTGGTTAGCACTGCCAAGGAGGCCCTCTGCTTGAGATTTATACTTTATAGGACTCTACCTATCTTAAGAACACACAAAAATAAATTTATTAAAGAGCTTACAAGTACCACTGCCACTTGAGACACTGTACTCACTGCTGATATAGAACAATTTGTGGACTTAAATGGCCGTCTCAGCCCACTTTATGTTGTTATAACAGAATACTTGAAGCTGGGTGACTAATGAAGAAAAGAGGTTTATTTAACTCATAGTTCTGCAGGTTGGAAAGTACAGAAGCACGGTACCGGCATCTTCTTGGCTTCAGGTGAAGGCCTCATTCTGCTTCCACTCGCAGCAGGGAGTGGGCATGTGCAAAGAGATCACACGGTGAGAGAGGAAGCAAGAGAGAGAAATGAGGCTCATCACAGATGGATGCAAACACAATAATATAGGCTTGGTGCTAAATTCATCAAGGTCCAGGTGTTTAGGCCTCTGGAAAATTGACAGAGGGAAAATCCTCTGTTTGGTTGCAGTTGAGTAATGACAAAGGCAAAGAATCTCAGGCCAACGATGTCACCAAAGGGTACTTTAAATGCAAGAAGTAAACAAATAAAAAAATTTAGCTTATGTAAAATAAAAGAGAAACTGACATGCTGAGAGAACATGCTGCTCTCTCACAAGAATTAATCGATTTCTGCAAGAGTGAGGACTCACTCAACCCCAAGAGGGAGTGCATTAATCTTTTCATGAGGGATCCACCCCCTGTCACTGAGCCCCACCTGCCATCACTGCTACACTGGAGATCAAATTTCAACATGAGTTTTGGTGGAAACAAACCACATCCAAACTATAGCAACCCACTTTTCTAAACACTGTTCAGCCCCCAGAGAAATGCTTCTCCCCAACTCCTGCCTGATGTCCTTGAAATAAAAGTCAATGAAAAGTTTTGTGAATTGGGTCACTGTGAAGGTTTGGGGATTGTGCCACTGCAGACATTGGATAGTCATTACTTTGGAAGGAAAGGAGGCTTTGAACAATGTAAATTTTTGCCCATAGAAGAGACATGTTAATTAACGTCAAAATCTTTTGCGTCAGTAAACATGGATGTAATAGAATTTTGTGTAATTTTTTTTTTCTTAGTGGTGCTGAGCATCCATTTTCTTGCTTCTCTTCATGCTCTAATTCATAGTTTCGGAGATGCTCTTGAATTAGCATATTTGCCGCAGTTGCATACAGCAGCTGAGGGATATTTTACAATATTAAACAATTCATTTAATATATAAATTTTGTATTTATATATAGATCTAGAAATAATCTAGAAACATGAATATTTTTACATCTGTTATTGTTTTAAAGGTAATGAAATCTGCAATATAAGTGTCATGAATTACCATACTGAAAATAAACATTTTGTAGCATTTTCTGTAAAGATGGTTTGTAATGTGTGACCTATCACAATTTTTGAATATAATATGGAGAATTTATGGACATTTCTGAATCCAAACATTGCTTTAATATTTTTATTGACATCTCCAGTTGCTACTATCATGGCACAATGGAATTTCTCAAAATTGAAATTGTAAAAAAAAAACTAAGATTTATAATGACTCAAGGAAGGTTGTATAAGTTGATGTTACTATTAATAGAATACAAATTATATGAAAGTCTTGACCATAACAGTGTAATTAGTGATTTATTGAGATGAACTAAGAGAGTGAATTTATGGAATAAATCTATAATAATTTGTAAATTGTGTGTATTTTTATTATACACACAAATTGTGTATCTTTTTATAAAGACTTGTTCAAATGTCTTTATTTCATCAACAGAATACCAAGGTAGGTGCATTAATAGCTATTAATAAATCCAACTGTCTTTGATATTTTGATGACTTTTAAGTCATATAAAATCATTGATTTACACATAGTTTCTTATCTTTAATTTTTTGTCATCAAGGCTGATAGTAGGTGGGACCAAGAAGAGGTTCTGGACCGCAGATGTGCCTGTGAGTCAATTTCAACAGATGAGTTGTAATGGTGTGTTGGAAAGCACCCACTTACTCACTTGGAGAGGTATGTTTGTCAGGTTATGGGGTAGAACATATTTCAGTTAGAATCTTTTTAGCTTGATTTCTAATTTCTAATTATTTATTCGTATAGTATGTAGGCTTCATTTTGTTCTCTTGTTTCAATACCCATGAAGGCTGGAGGAAAGCTTGGCTGAAACCAAATTAAATAAAATTACCATAGTTAAGTCCCTGTCTTATTTCTTAATTTGTTAGAAAGGCTTTTATTATTTCATGATTTTATCTTGGTATAAGTTATTCTGCTACTTGAATTTGTTACTTGATTAAGTTTTTAGTCAGCAGAGTTATTTCTTTGAGTAAATGTTTTAGGAATAGTTCATAATTGTTATACTTTCTGTATTACTAAATGTCTGGGAGTCTTTTTGTTGCCCTCACATATGTTCTCTTGCTTGTCTATTGAATTCTTGTGTCATTATCTTTGCCTTTAAAACATTTCAGTTGCTTTTGCATTTGAAGAGGAGCTATTAATGCCAATCTGATTTTTTCCTATTTCATTGAATTCATTCAACAATTGCTTATTGTGAGCCTACTAAGTGTAGCGTAGATAACTGGATTTCTCCTCCTTGGATATTTATAATTTTGACAGTTGAAATCTAAATTCTTTTTCACTTACTATGTTTGTCTCTTTATTTTTTCTTCTGAGTTTGAAGAGAATTTCTCTAGATGATCTCATTCACGTTTGCAGTATTTCTACAGTGTGCAATCTGCTGTTGGCTCTCACCATAATATTTATAATTCAGTCCTTGCCTTTCATTTAAAACCAGTTTTTCCTGATAGTAGAGTGTTCTCCTTTTATAGATGAAATGTCCTCTTAAAAATCTTTGGGAATGTACATCGATATCTTAATTATTTTTTTTTTAGGAATAAATCTGTTTCATAGGAGAATATTTGCTTTATTTCTCATTCATTCATTCAACAAGGGTTTACTGAATGCCTATTATGTGATAGGCATTGCTCAAGGGACTGGGGATATATCAGTGAGCTAAAGAGATTTTATTGATATATGATGCATTGATGAACTAAAGGGATTTTAAAATCCCTGTTCTGAGGAGCTAATATTCTAATGGGGTAAGAAATATGATGAGCAATGAACATAATTTTTTCGAGGGTCCCACAATCACTCACGTTCGGTGACTTTCTGGAAGGACTCACAAGACAGACATACTATGCTCACAGCTGTGGGTACATGTCAGGATCTACAAGGAGAAAAACATCAGGCAGAATCTGGAGGAGTCTTGCAAAGTCTTCCCTCCCGGGGGTTGTCTGGCAGGAGGGGTAGGATAGGTGGGAGGTACAAGGTGTCACACAGAACTTACTTCTTCCTTTAGCAATGAAATGTAGCAACACACGTTCAGTGACATTGTTTCTTCTCAGGAGATGCTGCTTAAGACTCAGAGTCCAGCGTTTTTATTAAGGGCTCATCAGGTAGGCACTCTTTGCTTATGCAACCAGCCACAGTTACTGAGATTCTAGACTCCCCGAAGGAAAGCAGGTGTTCACCATAAATCACACTGTTTTCACAAACAGCCCAGATAAACAAAGCTCAGTGCCCCAGGCATACAAAACAGCCTTGTCAGTTAGTAAAGTAGAGAACATCCCACAGTTCAAGTTCCCGGGCCCAGCCAAGGGTCAGCCCCACCCTCAAGCAGGCCCTTCTGAAGAGCAACATCAGGTTTTCTGTGTCAACTCTTTCCTGCACAATAATAAATAATTAAATAGTATAGTTTAATATAACATGACAAATGCCAAGAAAAAATAAAGCAGGGCAAGGGGGGTTGGGGGTGCCAGGGGTGGAAGCAATGGGAAATAGATTATGATTTTAAATAGCTTGTTAAGGAAGGCTTCTAAGAGAAGGTGGTGTTTGAGCAAAGGCATGAAGGAGGGGAGGCGCAGGGCTGTGTGGGTAGCACACGTGGTCCTCTATGTATTATACAAGGGAACAACCAGTGCAAAAGCCGCATGGCAGGAGGGTATCCACTATGTTCAAAGGACAGCAAGGAGAACAATGTTGCTGGAGCGAAGCGTGAAGGAAAGATTGAGAGATGTGATCAAAAGGCAATACCCTGATTTTCATTTAATGAAACTTTTCATATGCTAGTTTTTGTTCTGCTTACTCTGGTTCTGCTGAGATTGTATGGCTTTCTAGTGAAAATTTTAGTCCTAAATAAAGGAAAGAGAAAATTTTACATTTTTTAAACTTTTTATTTTGATAGATTAAGTTTTCTTGCCTAGAGTGTAGGGTAGAATGGGATTGGGGGCTGTTTATAGTCGGAAGCAGTAACACAATGCATGGCTTAATTGTTATTGCAGACGAGATCGCTTTCATTGCCTTCCCCAGTGGGATCTGCCACTCCTAGGGATGCTCCCATTACTTTCTCTGGAATTATGGAAAGGTTTGACCTTTGCCGTTGCTCTTGGACCAGTCCTCACATCAAGCTCCTGAGCTAGGAGTGTTCAAGTCAGATTGGAGTTCCAGCTGTCTGAAAGAGACAGTAGATCCGGTCAGAAATGAGTTCCAGGACTCTGCTTACTGCGTGTGTCCGTCTGGAGCTAGCTGGAGCAGTGACCTCTTTCTCTAACTGGCAGCACTGCCCATGTTTGGAATCTGCTGTGGCAATTGCCTTTCGGATTTGGATATTTGCACTTTGACATGGCTTTTTCAGCCAGGGCTGGTGAGTGGGTGGCAATGTCTAGGTTAGGGATGTGCCTGGGTTTCTCCTTCAATAAATGGATGTAATGCTGTGTTGGAAGCACACTAAGGTGGCATCCTCACTCACCTGGAGAGTGCTGTCATCAACAGCTGGTGCCTGCTGTGGCACAGAGAGAAAGAGCAGTACATACCTTCTGTGTACCTGTCGGCTCTCCTATAGACCTAAGGAAACACGTGACTACACTTGCAGTTGCAGGCACTGTTAAAGGCAAATAAAGGAACCCTCTGGGAACTAGAAGAGAACCTATTGTAGTATTCCTCAAATGATCCCACAGAGTGACTGTTACATGTAATCTCCAAGTTGTGTACAGTCCTAGCAGCAGCACTAAGCTTTTTTGCAGTTAGTCCAGAAAGCCTGGATTTCATGTAACTGGATCCTGCCATCCAGCATCTGGGGCAGGGATCCAACGGTCCCTGAAAACATTAAGGAAGAGCACAGTGCTCAGAGAGAGTCCAGGTTATATTGACATGTAAGGCATCCAGAGGAAAATGTCACCAAAAACTTGAAGGAAGCCTGAGATTCGTTCTAGTTGTCTGTAGTTAGAAGGCACTTGGGAGAAATTTGGGTCAGAAAGAGAACATATCTGGGGATGGATGTTTATGGAAATCTAAGTAGGTGCTTAACTCTTAAGTGATTCTCTGTACAAGTCCTAAGTGACAAGCCCTGTAAGTGCAGGGACCCTGTGTTACCTCTAGTCCCAGTTCCCAACCAAGGCCTCCGTGGGCATTCAGGACATATTTGTTGAATGGCAAATTCTTGTCAGCTAATCCCATGGCTTCCAAAGTCTGAATTAATCACTTGGTTCAGGCACTTTTTTCACATAAAATGTTTAGAACGATGCTGTGGAAAGACTGTGGCTCCCAGGACAGCCTTTTTCAGTCACACCAATAAATAGCACAGCACCATTATTTTCAAATGTGAAGTCCCACATCAGAAATCTCTGGAAAGTAATATATTCCTTGCAGGGAAATTATGTGTGTCAAATGAGATAATTCAGAGTTTTTGGCACTTTGCTGGGACATAATAAATGTTAGTTTCCTTTCCTCTTTTCAAACATGACAACTTAAGGAAAAATATAGTATAATCGGCAAGAAGAGAATAAAGTACTAAAATTCAGAATGACTTGAAGTTTATTAAGGTTGATTACTTTTGCCTTAGATGTACTTTTGCTTTTTTTGTTGTTTTGTTTCAATGCAGCTCATAGCAAGCTAAGAATCAATCCAAACAACCCTTTCAATTAATTTTGGCACAAAATGGAGCTAGTTTGTTCATTATGTTCTTACTCTCTGGGATCCTGTTTTCTAGTTTAGTTTACGATTCTGCAAAAGGCTTTTTGGTTTGATCTAATATGCCTTTTGAGAGCGAGTAGAATAGAGTGGATTTCAGAAAAGGATTTGTGAATATTTTGACTATTACTTTAATTCTGTATTACTCTTAAAAAATAAAGACACTAATAGATATGTAAATCTTTAAGATAAAGTTATGTTGACTGTTTTCTAACATTTATGGGATTTTCGAAAAATTATAACAGTAATAAAATGAAGTTCGTTTTGCTTTCACATCATAGATAACATGCCTACTTCTTTATTTCCAGCTAGGAAAATACAATATAAGCTGAATGGCAAAATTTCTGTCAGTATTACCCAGCCTCTGAAAGAATAACTTTAGTCCTTAGAACTATCATGTAGGACTAATTTTTATGGAGCTCCTAATTTGTATATGCATCAAATTAGAAGGGAATTATTAAGAGGGTAGATGCGGAAGGTTATTTAGCTTTAATGAAGCTTGCTCCCCAGTACTTACAGTTTTCTCAATAGCAGTTACATTATGGGGGAAAAGGCCAAAGTTAATTCATGAATCAGAAACTGTAAAGTCCTCCGGGATAATATGACTACTTTATAAGTAGAGTGGTAAATACTAAAGCTTTTAAAATTTCATTGAAACACTACTCCCTGGATTATTTTTTAACCACCAGCACTTATTTTTTAAATTTTATTTCAATAGATTTAGGGGTTACAAATTTTGTTTTACATGGATGAATTGTACGGTGGAGAAGTCTAGGCATTTGGGCTTTTGGTGTACCCATCACCTGAATAGTGTACATTGTATCCGACAGGCAGTTTTTCTTTCTTTCTTTCTTTTTTTTTTTTTTTTGAGACAGAGTCTTACTCTGTTGCCCGGGCTAAAGTGCCGTGGGGTCAGCCTCACTCACAGCAACCTCAAACTCCTGGGCTCAAGACATCCTTCTGCCTCAGCCTCCCAAGTAGCTGGGACTACAGGCATGTGCCACTGGCTAATTTTTTTCTCTATATATTTTTAGTTGTCCAGATAATTTCTTTCTATTTTCAGTAGAGACAGTGTCTCACTCTTGCTCAGGCTGGTCTCGAACTCCTGACCTTGAGCCATCCTCCCACCTTGGCCTCCCAGAGTGCTAGGATTATGGGCGTGAGCCACCGTGTCCGGCCCTGACAGGTAATTTTTTATCCTGCACCTCCCATCTACCCTTTCCCTTCTGAGTCTCCAGTGTCCATTATGTCACTCTGTATGACCATGCAGACCCATTGCTTAGCTCCCTCTTGTAAGTGAGGACACGTGGTGCTTGGTTTTTTCATTCCTGGGTCGCTTCACATAGGATAATGACCTCCAGTTCCATCCAAGTTGCTGCAAAAGACATTATTTTACAGCTGAGTAGTATTCCATGGTATATATGTACAGCATTTTCTTTGTTCACTCCTCAGTTGATGGGCACTTAGGTTGGTTCCACACCTTTGCAATTGTGAATTATACACTAGTATTTATTTCAACTCTGAAATTTTAGCAATTTGGAGACTTAGTTGAGCTCTAAATTTTCTTTTTTCTGTCAGTATTACTCAGCCTCTGAAAGCATATCTTTAGTCCTTAGAACTATCATGTAGGACTGATTTTTATGGAACTTTACAATTTTTGGGGGGCATTCAATTTTTCATGTTTGAAAAAGTTTTGTTTTTGTTTTTGTTTTTGAGATAAGCTTCTGGCAACACCCCAGACCAGAATAGGAATATGGCAGAAATAAATTGACTTCATGTTTAAAAATCTCAAATGACATAAGATACTCAATGTTTAAAAATGCATTAAAAGAAGGAAATATGCCCAATTTGTAGAAATGTCTAGTTTGAAATTATACTTTTAAGAAATAATCTTAATACTCATGATAAATGTGAAATATATAATTTAATGCTGAGCTGATAGTCTATTAGAATATCCAAAGACCTCTTAAAATGATTATAAGATTACCTAATAATATCCCAGTGTCTTGCATTACATTTCTGGAAATTTTAATGAAAGGTCATCAACTGTAGTCAGAATATCTTTAAAGCAACATGCAATTTCCATTATGTTATGAAGCTTCTCAAAGCTGTCACATTATTTAAGTCCCAGTGGAAAGATTAGAGCCAGCTAAAGTGAGGGCTGTGAAGCACAGCAGGAGAAGTCCGTGTTTACTTCCCAGCGCTTCCACGTTTAGTTCCCTTTTTACTTTCTTGATAGCAGTGTCCCCCATTCCTTACCTAATCATACGCATGCAGTACTCATATATCAAAACCTGTTTGCACGTAGGAAATATCCATAAATCTATTTAAACAAGTAAACTGATGATTTATTGTATGCCTTAGTCTGAGAAATTAAAAAGCAAGTTTTCTTTGCTGCTGTTGGTGATCACAATCCTAGAAGGCAGATATCTAAAAATATAAGATTCTACATTTTGCATCAACCTGATATCTGCTTTCACAGCATTATCATAAATTACTGAGCCAAAAAAAAGAATTTTATACATTACCTACTCCAGTACTTTTATTTATGGAGGTGATGGTGGTGGGTGGTTGGTGGGTGGGAGTGCAGAGGACCCTGAGACCCAGACATGATGCAGTTTATGGAGCCTTAGAGGTGTAATGACAGTGGAAGACTGGAATCCAGGCTGCCCAAGTACTAGACCAGAACTCAGGCTTGTGGAAAGTAGTGTATCATGCAGTTAAGAGCCCAGGCTCTGGAGTTAGAACTTCTGGGTTTAATTTTGGCTCCAGTCCAGCATTTGCTATTTACTTAATGTGTGTGTCAGTACCAGTATCTCTCTCACAGTCTTGGTGAGAAGCATAAATGAGCTAAATGAAGCTAACCACAGCCTGGCGTGGTGAAAACGCAATAGATGTTAATGACACCATGTTGCCTTGAGGAGGCTAGTCTGCTCTGCCATTTGACCCACATTTAGAATCATCCCAGCTATTAGTAGTTTCAGCTCATGCTGTTGTGTTATGCATTCTACTTTTTCAGCCCATTAGAGACGTTATTCCCATTGGCCTATGACTTGACCCATGAATGAAATGCCATTAGAGCTGCCATGAAAAGAAGTATTGGGCTATATATCTCTGGTACTTGTATAGATTAAACAGAAGTTCCTATAAGTCAGTGCTGTAAGTATTGGGTGGGGAGTTCTTTGGAAGGATTCCTGCTGCCTGTTTCCAGGGAAACAACCATTTAGTTTATTTGATATTTCCCAAATGAACTCTATTAGGATGCCGAAGTAACACTTGATTTTGTTTCTTTTGCACCTACTAATTTCTGCTGCTGTTGAAACAGCAACATGCTCCTTCACCTGCTTCTAGCACGAAGACAGCTTCATGCTAGGGCCAGAAATATGTATTTGTTTTTTCTGTCCAGGTTGGCAGGCATTTTATCTCTGTAGCTGTATTAACCCATGAACTTCCTGTTTTAGGAATTATTCAAGTGTTTCCAGAAATATAAAACCATAATTTTTCCCAATGTTTGTGAGTTATAGTTGACATGAATGCCAAATTGATTTAGTCTTGAGGTATTAAAAGATGTTCCATTGCACTGTCTCAGTAAATAACACTGAGCTGTGACAGAGGATTTTAAAAAAGAAATACTGCCCTCTTGTGGTGTAATATGCTACACCATTGAATGAGGGTAATTTAAGTAAAAAAATTTGTAAATTCTCAACTCTTCCTTAAGCATAGCAGATCCCATTTAGAAAGAACAATAAATAATGTATACTGTGCATAATACTTTTGTACACAATAAGTAATAACAGAAAAAAAGGGTGCCTACTTCTGTTATCTAGCATTAGAAGGAGCAGCAAAAATGTTGCATTTAAAAAGGTTATGCTCTACCTTTGGTGAAATTTCTTTGTGTCTTTGTTTTTGTCTTTTACCTGAAAGAAATACTATTGCCCATATTAATTATTTGGTAGAGGGCTTTACAGATGACAAAGGACTTTGGCACACATGACCTCATTTGGTACTCAAATCAATGGTGGGAGGAGGGGTATGATTATTTTTCCCACTTTATAAAAGAAAAAAGTGAACGTGAGAAAAGTTGAATGCCTTACTCAAATCAATATAATTAGAAAGTGCAATTAGTATAAATATAAGGAAGGATAAGTAATGTACCAAAACTCATACAATTAAGGTCTTCTGACCTTAAGTGCTTTCTGCTACGTAGCACTAAGACACTCAAAAGTCAGTATAGCAGTCAGACTGCTCAAACTGTAGAAATAGGATTTTCAAATCATTTATTAATCAACCTAAGTGAGGTTCTGTTTTCATTTCATAGCTCCATATTCCATGCTTATCTCATTGTTTTAGGAAATGCAGAATGATATTGCTATTTATGTAATTTGGTAAATTTGATTTGTGGGTTAGTCAGCATCGTGAAGCAGTACAAAAAAATAAAAAGAAGAAAAAAGAAAAAAATGGGTTTGCTTATATTCTGTAATTGTAAGTATATTTGATAGTACATGGAAATCATTTGAGCTAAAGAAGTTACTCAGAGGGAAATGTGTCTATAAAATATGCTAAAATAATACACAAATCAAGTATTATATAGCTAAAGAGTTTATGTTTATTTGTTTCACTTGAACAATGAACAAACAAATTTCCATAGTTAAAGTTTTAAGCAATACAGAAAAAGGAAATAAAAAGTTAAGGATATTTCTCTCTGCTCATATCTTATATTCTTACCCAGAAGTAAGAACTGTTAACAGTGTGGTATAAATAGTCCGTTTTCTATCTATTTGCATATATTTGTATGCACATGTACAGATATGTTATCTTTTGAGGTCATATGTAGGATCTGTTTATAAATATTCTGTTTACTATTTTCATGTAAAAATATATTAGAGATCTTTCCATATACATGCATATATATCTTCTTTACATCTTTTTTAACTGTCACAATGCAATTCATGGTAAGTAATACTGTAATTTAATTCTTGCATTCTTGGTGGTCCTTTAGGATGTTTCTTCTTATTTTTCACCATTACAAATAATACAGGAATGACTTCTTTCTACATATCCTTAGAGCACATTTAATGACTGTCTTTCTAGGCTAGATACCTAAAATTAGAATCACTGTGTCAAAAGGTATGCACATTTTAAGGTTTCGTATATACTATTGACATGATCTCCAAAAAGCTCTCACGATTTTAAGTTTTGACAAAGCATGCAGGAGATTGTCCACTCCCTAGCATCCTCCTAAAAGTGAAATTTCATTAGTATTTTATTTTTTTTGCCAATTATTTGGGTGAAAAATATTATATCATTTATAGTTTTATATTTTTCTGATAAGTTATAAGGTTGGGATACTCAACATCTATTTGCCATTTATATTTATTCTTCTGAAAATTGCATGTTCATATCTTTGTTCTTCTATCTCTTGAGGTTTTTTGGTCTGTTATTGATCTGTAAAAATTCTTTTTATATTTAGGATTTTAATCATTTTTATTTTATATATCATAAATACTTTCTTTTTTGGGTTACTTTCTTTTAAAAGTTTATGAGATCTTTTTTTGGACAGAAGTTATACATTTTTTATATTCAAATATGTTAATCTTTCTCTTTACAAAAGCCATGTTATTGTCTTCCTTAGGAAGATCTTCCCCATTCCATGATTATAAAATTATCATCCAATATTTTTTATACTTTATGTTTTCATTTTCTTTTCTTCCCCCCAAATGAATGGCTAATGGTTCAAATAATATTTATAAATAGCTTGCCATTTCCACACTGATTTGAAGATGGTACTAGTATCTTAAAATAGAAATAACTGTAGTTTTTAGACAATTTTTTTATATCTGTGGGCAAGTCTGCATGCTTTGTTCTTTTTTAAAAGTTTATTTTGGCCACTCATATGCTTTTTCTTCCTTATAAATTTTAGATTCAGGTTATTTGGTTTTAAAAAACATCCTGTTAAAATTTTATTGATACTGTCTTAATTATTAATTTGGTAATAAATGACATATTCAAAACAGTAAGTCTTTCCATCTAGAAATTTGGTATGTATCTTTCTGTTTATGTTGTTGGTAAAATTGAATATCCACTTGTAAAGAAAACGTTAGCTGTCTACCTCATGATATACTCAAAAATAAATTTTAAATAAAGAGGTAATGTGAAAGTGATGTGATGTCTTCACACTATTTATAGAATCTTTCTCAAGTATCTTATTATTTATTCTATTATCAGTGGGGTCTATTTTCCATATTATTTTATAATTGATCATTGATGGTATATTAGAAATGTATTAATGTTTACATTTTGATCTTTCGTAGCCCTCTACTGAATGAATTCTCTTCTAATTATTTCTCAGCTGATTTTCTGAGAATTAATCATTTTCTCCATAAACATTGATGTTTGTCTCTTCTTTAAAATGTATTTTTTTTCTTGTCTTATTATTAATATATTAGGAATTTCTGGTGCAGTTTGTAAAGCAGTGTTGCCAGCTGACATTCATGCTTTATTCTTTATTTTAATAGAAATGCTTCTAATAGTTATCAAATTTCCGAGTTTCCTGTAAATATATTCCATTTTGGTAAGGACTTTTGATTTATAGCTTAGAAATTTTATAAGAAATTTTATTGAGCCTTTTCTTGATATATATGATTCCATTTTTGGATCCTTTAATATGATAATATGATGGGTTATATTAATAGATTTGCGAAGTTGAACCACCTTATAATTTCTAAAGTAAAACCCAAATGATCAAGATAGATATTTTTTATCTATACTTTTGGATTGGACTTGCCAATAATGTATTTATCATCTTTGCACCCAAGTCCTTTAGTTAGTCTCTGTGTTTTAAGCTATCCTTTTCAGCCTTGGCATAATAGTAAGAATTGTAAAATACCTTAAAGAATGCTTTAAAAAGCTTTCTATTTATTTTATACTCTGTAAAAGAAAGCTCATGTATACAGAAATTATCCCTTTATGATTTGGTTAAACTGAGCCTTCTTCCTTCTTAGGAGGCAGACACTTGACCACCTTTGCAGTTATTCTCTGATTATTGGCATATTCAGAATTTCTTCATTAGGTCGATGACAATACAGGTTTATCTAGAAAAATTTTCAAGCTAAGATGATCAAGTTTAAGTGGCAGTATATCATATTTTATTACTATTTCAAATGTATTTTCTCTGTTTGTAATTATATTTCCTTTGGCATTCTTGATATTATTTATTAATATTTTTACTCTCTTATTTTGATTCCACCTGCAAAGATTATAGTATTTTACTCACCTTTTTAAAAGGTGGCTTTTGGCTATGTCAATGAAATTGTTATGGCTATATCTGCTTTTATCTTTATTAATTTATCTCTTTGACATTTGTTGAAACCTGTTTTTGTTATTAGCTGTTATTAGCTTTTGAAGTTTTAATCTTATTTCATTTATTTTTCATTTTCTTGATTTGCAACAATTAAGGCTAAATAGCTTCCTCAGATTATTGCTTTGGTTTACATCCCACGAGTTTTGATATGCAGTGCTCTTGTTTTTCATTTATTTCTAAATGATTTATGATTTCTATTTCTTTCCTTCCTCTCTCTGTCTCCCTCCCTTCCTCTCTCTTTTGCTTCCTTCCTTCTTTTCTTCCATCTCTCCTTCCATTTTCCCTCCCTTCCTCCCTCCCTGTTATACAAATAGATTCTGTGGGTCAGACATTTGGATAGGGTAAGAGGGCATGGCTTGTGTCTCCTCCATGATGTCTGGAAGAGTCAAAGCCTGGCTGCTACAGTCCCCTGCAAGCTTGTTCACTCACTTATCTCCCAGTTGATATTGACTGAAGGCCGGTGGAGATTCAGTTCCTGTCCATGTGGGACTTGCTATGTCACTCTTTCTTTAAGGAATGATCTATTCACCTTGTATTTATTTCTGTCATCTTATTTTGTGTTTTCCCACTCCCTTCTTCTCTACTTTTCTTCTTATTCTCTTGCCTTTTATGGATTGATTGTACTTTAATTACACCTGTTAAAAAATCTTCCTCTGGCTGTTTGAAACTTATTTGCTCCATTTATCTTCTTAGGGAGGTTACCCTAAATTTTTTCGAACACACATAAGATCAGTGCATAAGCTCATGGTTTTCTAATGAGGTCTAAAATTAATCTGTACCTCTTATTCTAGTATCATTCTTTTTTAAATGAAGCTTTTATGGTTATTTCTTGCCTGCATTTTGATAACTGAGAGTCCACCTGTTGAGAAAACACTGGCCTAGGATACATGTGCATGTATATAATTCTTAAACTCTTGGTTTAGAGATGAGCTTTTCTTCTATTGTCTAAGAATTTAAAAATTATAGAATCATGAAAGGGACCATGAATTCAGAATAGTGACAACACAAATATCAGGGGTTTATCTTTTCCTCTTAAATTTTTCCGTGTTCAATTGACATCTTCATGGTTTTGGGCATCCATACCTAATAGTTATATTATTATGCAATATTTCTTTAAAAAGAACTTAATTTAACTCACTTATTTTAGAATACTTTACCTTAAAATTATACCCCTAAAATTATAGGTATAGCAGGCCAGATATGTGTATTTATATCTATATTTATACTTACTTACATAAATGTCATTATAAATATATGAAAATATATTTACATAATACTTTTTATTTTACTTATTATAAAATAAAAAGTATAAATCATAAGCAGTAAAATAAAAAGTATTCATTTGTGTATCATCTAAAATACTCATAGCATGTCTCATGAGTACTATTCTTATTTTGGGAAGCTCCGTTCTAATGAGAGGACTGCTCACTCTCTCCCCGTTCTGTGATTTGTTATAGGCTTGAGTATCCAACGAAGCAACTCGCTAACTCCTGCCCTCCTTTCTTTCCCACTGCTGTTCATCCTAACCCCCATTTATTAATTTATCTACAACTTAGCGCCCTGTGCTATACTTGCCACCTGGTAGCTACCTAATGAGTAACAGCTGGATTGTAAACTTGATGCTTTTCAAAAATGATTTCAGGTATCTAATTCTATTGAATTTGCCTTTTCCACTTTTATTTACATTGTAGCCAATACTTAAAAATATGGCAAAGAAGTAGAGACCACAATTGTGTCACATATGTCGTATACTCAGTTTATCTGAAAATAATAATAAAATTTTTAGATATGACATGATCCAGCCATATTATTATTTTTGTAACCTAGTGACACGAAGTAATTTATGAGAAACCTCAGAATGAATTAGTCCTATGGTTTGATTTTTGAACCCAGGAAATTTGACTACTAAGTCTATTTCAAAATACTTGAGAATACTTCCCAACCACCTGCCTGAATATTAGGAAGGCAAAGTTTTATTACCTGTTGTCCATTGTCTATTCCTGCTTCTTTTCTGTCCCCAACACAATTCCCCTTCCATGTCCTCGTACACGTACCAACATTCTATCTTCTCTGTTATTCTTGGGAATTGAGCTAGAGACTGTGAGTAATTATGCAACATAATTTGGAACAGGTAACAAAATACGCTATGGCTAATTTTTCAACTTAGGATGGTACTAAATTTGAATATTTTACAGTCTAATGAAAAGGTCATATATTTTATGCTTTGCATCACTTATATTGCAGAAACACATCTTACTTTGTCCAGATTACAGTGATCAGGTTTGGATTTCATAATCAAATAAGGATTGCATTAAGACCTCCAGAAAAAAAAAATGTTTCATTGGCTTTGTGTTCCAAAGCTCTTTTATGTAAGCTGATTTATATCTGGCAAAAGATGCCAGGTTCTGATTGAAAAGCAATCAGATGAGAGCAGTATGCACTTAGTAATACTGGGTAATCTGTTAAACTGTTCCCAGCTGAACCCCGGTGAGCACGGTGGACAGGAATACTGTTCTCCTTGAAAGAGATGAGCTGTAATTTATTCTAATGCCAAGGGCAAATTTGTGCTGCAGCTTCCAGTATAGAGAATTTAACAAGAGGAGCCATGTTTGTTAAAATATGTAAAATTCCCTCATTCCTTTCATTAATTAACCTGATGCTCTTTTACTTTTCACAGAGGACTCCAACCGTTGGAATATTACTCTGTGAAAATTATGGCTTAATACTTTCCTCCAGAATAGTTATGACAGATGAACAAAATAAATTATTTCTGAAAGCAGGAATCAGGGTTACCCCTCTGCAAAACAGAAGTTTGTCCTTCATATCTGGGTCTTCATTTTATGTTCTCCTGCCTTTGTTGCAGGCACAGATATGGAATTTCCCCTCTACTTCTCCATCTCTCACGCACATGTGTACACTTGTGTGTGCACACATACTACTACCACATCCTTTCCCCCTCCTCCTACCCCTTCTGTGGTCCTTTGGTCCTTGGTCTTTGTTTTAGGCTCCTTCTGGCCTGGCATCTGCTGTTGATGACACATACGGTTACTACTGGTGACATGTACACTCATATGTATATGCTCTCTTTCTCTGCACCTCCTTTTTTTGGTACAGTTTTATGTTCCTACCAATGTAGGATAGTTCTGATTACTTTACAGTCTCACTAACATTTGGTGTTGTTAGTCTTTAATTGTAGCCATTCCAGTGCTTGTGCAGTACTCTCTTATGGTGGTTTCAATTTGCATTTCCCTAATGACTAGTCAGCCTTTCTGATATCTTCCTTGTGAAGTGTCTGTTCAAGTTTTTTCTATTTTTATATTACATTGTTTGTCCTTTGTCAAATATATTTATTTCAAATATTTTTCCAAGTCTGTGGTCAGTCCATTCATTTTTTGAGAATGTCCATTGATGAATACAAATTTTTAATTTCAATGAAATATAATTTATTGTTATTTTCTTTTGTGGATAAATGTTTTCAGTTATCTGAAAAATTTTGCCTATCCCAAGATTGTGAAAGATATGTGACACTTTCTTGTAGAAACTTTATTGTTTTAGTTTTTATGTTTATATCTATGAACCACATCAATTTAATTTTTATATATGGTATGGATTAGGGGTTGTGGCTCTTTTTTTCCCGTGTGGATATCCATTTGTTACAGCACCATTTAGCGAAAAGATTCTATTTCTCCTGCAATGACTTTGTTGGAAATCAGCTGACCATACAAGTATGGGGTTATTTCTGTCTTCCAATTTATTGGGACATTTGCTTAACCTTACACTAAAAGCACACTATATTAATTAATATAGCTTTGAAATGAAGTAGTGTTGAAATCAAGTAGTGGAAATCCTCTATTTTGACTTGAAAAGAATGTGTATTCTTTATTTATTGGATGTCATTTAGGTTAAACTAATAATGTTTCTCAAAGTTACTTTTATCCTTACTAATTTTTTACATTAGTAAGATCCCTTCTCAGGATCTGTAATTGAT
>CAUYRT010006530.1:0-58636 GCA_963574885.1 Lepilemur ruficaudatus
CAAGATTTTTTTTAAAACAGGACATAGCCCCTGCCCTCAAGGAACTTAGAATCTTGGAAAGTCTAGATTCATAAACAGATAATTTGTCTGACATAAGCAATAATAAGCAGAGCAGTTTCTGTAGTTCAGCTAATGTTTGCAGAAAGTGGCCTAAATGTGTAAGCATCAAATATTGCCTCTAGATTCACAGAAAGAACATGAGTGGGAAATTGAAATTATTAAATGCTACCTTCGCCATGTAATGGTTCTTTAAACTTGGTCAAATTCACCCAAAACTGGAGATACTCTAATTTCCTCACATGTAAAATTGGAATACTGATTCCTATTCTTACCTTCTGCGATTATTGTGTAAGATCAAATGAGATGACAGATGTGAAACACTTCAGGATTTAAAGGTGCTATGCAAATCAAAGGTCTATTATTATTATGTATTCTTGTACAACAATTAGCATTGTAATAGTTGGCAATAATCATTAAGGGCTATCATTAGAAATACAGGCATGTCTGTGACCTTATGTGCCATCTTTGTGCTTGTGTACATAGTGCACCTGTATACTTGGGTACATTAGAATGTGCATTTATTTTATTTTCCAATCAAACTATGCATTTCTCTTCTAGTAAATGCTATTACACTGCTGGCTTTCATTCTCCACAGCCCTTTTCACCAGTGCAGGACTGAGACATTTCCACAGTAGCTGGCATAAAAGATGCAGGCTGGAATTGTTCTGATCGAATCTGAGTGGTCCTCTTTTAGAAACTGGGCCCTCAGGCCTCAGCAGCCTTTAATCAGCTGTAACTGGAGTGAAGCTGTCAGCCCCTGCTTGTTCCCTGTCAGCTTTAGTACCATTTAGAGCATCCCTGATAAATGTACAGTGCAAATTTAACAGTCGACCTGTGAGAAAGAAAAACCAAACATCTCTCAAGCACTGGAAGGAACTTTCTTTAGCCATGTCATGAAAAATCCATGGGCTAGAAGCTCTATTGTTGACAAAATAGAAGCTGGTGACATGTAAATTGATACACTGGAAAATACAGTCATCGTGGCAGGTTGAGGGGCTTTAGAAAATGTACAAATATATAAGAAAAAGGAAAGAGAAGGAAAGAAAAGTCACAGTTGGGATAGGCACAGGTGACGAAGAAGAAGGATGAAACACCAAGCACAGGTCCCTCTAATTTTCTCCGTAAGTTGGAAGAAGAACATTCCCGGGCATGTTCTCCGAAAGGTGGAAAATGCGTGATCGGAGCGAACAGGATCACAGGATCGTCATGACAATTTGGAGTGCCGAACTGCACTTGAGTTACCGCTTCATCATCACTGCCTGTGTGAAGCCAGAAGTTGAGAAGGCAAAACGATGTTTCTAAACCTCAACTTTGTCATCTATAAATTGAAGACAAGAATAATTTTGACCTTCACAGTTCTTGTGAAGACGAAATAAAATAATATATGGACTTCATTAACTGTAAAACATTCTATAAAATTTGGCTAAGTTAATGTCATACCAAATAATTTGCTAGTGTCCTGAAGGGCTAATCAGAAATCTACCTTTTTCCTAATCAGAAAAAGGAATAATTCCTTTTTCTGAGTACTCCAATACTAAACATGGGTTGAGTTGTCTTGCTTCAATTTCGAATGTTCCATTCACACTTACATTCTCCTCTACAAAGCACAGTCAAATGCAATTAGGTATTTTTTTGCTATCACAATTACACTCAGTCTATAACTTATGACTAGTTGGTTTCATCTGAAAAGAGTGGAAATTTTTAAACCTTTAAAGCAGCTGTTCCAAAAGTATATTTCATGGAATGCTATTCATGTGAAATAAGTTTTCATGGTCAAATAAACAAATTTAAGAAATGTAAAACATTATCACCCTAACAAAAATTTACTATACATTTTAGCATATCGAAGGCCCCAAGAAGTCCAGCAGTAAAAAAAAAAAAAAAAAAAAAAAATCTGCTTAACATTTTAGAGTTATTCCCAAGTTTGATTGGTATATCTTAAACTCACTGGTAACAGCTCTGGAACTTGCAGTTTGTAAGGTACAAGTGGCCAAGTCAAATAGACCTCAATTCCAATCCTGGCTTGTTTGCTTATTAGCTCTGTGACTTTAGCAAGTTGCTAAACGTCTCTGTTTCCACTTCCCCATATTTAAATATGGATAATGATAGCTATGTCAAATGCCATCTCTTAATAAGATAATACATGTAATACAACAAATACAAGTGCTTAATATATGTCAAATACCATTGTTATTATTGTTGTCTTTAAATTCTACATTTTATTCACAAAGGAGTTGTTTCCGCTGCTAATGACTTCTTTGTTGTTGTTAGTTTGGTGGAAGAAATATTTGGGAGACAGTGTGACCTGCCCTTTCCCTTACTTTATATATTAAAAAATGAAAATCTGGGTTCGCGATAGTATGCCTGAGGAGAATAATTAGAAGATGGAAATGAAAGTAGCAGTATAAATGTTTAACTTTAAACTTCCTCATAAGTAGACAACAGTTTTACAGGGAATACATCAATATATGCTTCCTATCCATTCAGTTGCTTATTTTTTGTTCACTTATTCAAAAATGTGTATTAAAAACTGAATTATGTGCCAGACTGTGCTAGACAGTTGGTGCAGTTAAAAGAAAAGGAAAAATTATAATTTTCTGTTCCATACTTACTTGAGGTCAAACCTTTCCTTATTCTGTTAGAGAACTGAGCATGCCTGTATTAAAATTAACATTTTTAGAGGGGAGCGGGGAAAAAAAATAAAATTAAATTAACATTTTTATAGTATGAATTTTTAAGAAAGAGTCACTGTTCACCTTTTTTATCACTTCCAAAATTAAAAATAGGATTTTTTTTTGCCATAATAATTAAAAGAGGAATTAAGGAGGATATTACACTTTATTCCAACCAATTACTGGAGAAAGGACATGAAGGTCAACTTGGAGGATGTTGGGCACTTAGAGAAAAGAGTTCCTGAGCTTGGGAGAGCATGTGGGAAGGTTAGGAGATTCCAAAACATAGAGATAGCAAGCCACCGATAATATGGCAACAACTAAGGAATATTGAAGGTCAGTACTCACCATCTGAGTATACTTATGTTGCCTATGTTTAGGAGCCACACCATTATCTATATCTATCTGCATATCTTTTACTGATGTTCCAGCAGACAGACGTTTCCTCATGTTCCTGCCCTTCCTGGATCCTTTAGAACTTCCCTATGCAATGGTCTAGGGCATCTCTAAGCTTCCCTACCCACCCCCACCACCACCCACCCCAACTCCCAAAAGAAAAAATAAACAAGGAAGACCTTTCAGAGGGTTAGATATGGTATAGAACAGAAAGCTTCAGCAATAAAATTTGGGTAGGGCTGAAGGGTGAAACCCGTTAGTGTTAACGGGAATGATGAGGTGGAAATAAAACAACGACCTGCATCTGAGCTCAGGGAGTAAAACACTTGAGCTCCTTTAGTAATGTCTATAGTGAGTTCAGGAAGGAGAGTGTTTGCATACGTGTTTGTATCTGCAAATGCTCTTCTGATTGAGAAGAGTTTCTGAAATAGCAATTTGTGGGTGTTTTATGCCTAGTTAGAATCTGGGGATTACATATTAGTCATCTGTAAGACTAAACAAAGGAAAGGCTGATAGTGAGAGAGGCCCCTGGATAGTGTACCTCTGCTTACCATTAAAGGGAAACTTGTCTTTGTGAGGATTGCGTAGCGAGGCAGGTGGGAAGGGATTCTTCCTCTTATTTTATGTCTGAGGAATTGAAGGCTGACAGAGCTTCAACACTCTCCAAAATCATAGAAGTAGGAATAGGAGAGAAGGGACTCAGCCCTGCCAATGCACACCAAATTTGGTAGACCACAGTATAGTATAAATTTAAAAAAAAAAAATCATTTGCTTTTTCTTTTGGCAGTATTGAAATGGTTTAGGGATTATTTCTATAACCATTACATTAAACATTTAAATTTCTGTATCTATTCCAGCTGTGAAAATATCCTCAACCTAATTTTTTCCCACTTTTCCATTTAAACATGAAGCTTAGTTAAAAAAAAGAAAAGAAAAAAATCCCCTTTTATTTCTTTGCTCCTTGCTTTTAAGAAAGAACTTTTCCATGCTTTTATTGTATGTCTTTAAAATGCCAATTTTTTGAAAGGCTTTTTGCAAATTTAACTAAGTTAAGTTTTTAAAACACGTGGTTTATGATAAGGAACATTGGTGCTTTGGTACTGAAAGAGAAGGAAATTAATATTTTCCTGTACACATTTAAAAATTCCCATTTCTTATTGTAAGTGGTGGGATAGGGCTCTTGAAAACATAATAAAGACATTGTTTTATTCAAAGAGAGTTGTTAGTACATAATAAACTTGTGAGAGTTCAAAATGATTAAATTTGAGTAACAAGCCACCAATAACAGAAGTATGTTATCAGACATATGAAGATTAGTATTGGGCACAAGTTTTATTTGGAAAGATAAAATATCCTTTAAAATCTTTCCTCTATTATCTTTTTATGCTGAAATTAAAATATACCTGTTTAGGTAAGACAATCCCATATGATTATTACATACATTTTTTGGTTTAGGATGTCTGTCTGTGTGACTATGCCCTAAGTACTATTAAAGAACTCAATAGTGTGTTTTATCCCCCTGTGGCTTGTACCTGGCCCGATGAGAATTACTGACACAGAAATATGGGTGCCATCACAACTTATAGCCACAATAGCCACAACGATCCACACGAGAATTTTTTTTGTGGGGGGGAGTGGGTAGTTCTGGAGGGAGAGATGGTATATAGGATTATCTTTCCCTTTTATGTAAACTTTTTACTGAAATAAGTAAATAAGTACAAATCTTACATGTACAGCTCAGTGAATTTTAATAAAGTGAAAAAATATATTTTTACTTGGTTAAGTTATTATCTTTAAATTCCAAACCCACCCTTTTTCTGCATTCTGCTTTTGGAGTCTGGGGCTAAGACTCTGCAATCTACATTTTTTCTTTGCCAATTGACTCTCTATTAAGCCTGCACTAGGGCTGTAAAGCGAGATAGGAAAGTTGATGAGAAAAATAAAGGATGTGCTTCTTCCTACATGCTTCCAGTTTTTATTAGTGTCAGCTCAGCAGTGGTCCCTCAGCTTGGCAACAATGGTTGGTTCCTGCTCTCAGTTTTTTCATATTACCAGAACCTACTTTATCATGTGTCCTTAGACATATCAATGAGTCTCAGGCTGTGACCCTCCTCAAAATCTTGAGTCCAGATTTAGGGATTTCCTCCTCCTTCAAGCTTTTAAATTTCAGTAACCCCAACCTATCCCTTTGTTCCCTCTGGAGTTTCCCTAGAGGAAACTCCAGATACTTTATCACTTACTATAGGGTTCATCAGAGACCCTTTCTTATCTTTTCAGTTCTCTGGTAATATTTGATTAAGAATTCTTCACATTATACTAATTTCTCTTTGTTAAAATAATTACAGTGAATCTTCCAGACTATTTACCCTTAAATCTCTCCATATGTTCTGCACAAACCTTTATAGATCAACAGAAAGTACAAATAAAACCACTTGCCTTCAACTTAAGTAAAAGATCTAGAATACTAAATATTTCAAATCACTGGCAAGTTTTAAAAAATAAACTCAATTTTAATCAGAACTATATTATGAGATCCTGCTATAACCCTTATGGAGAACACAAGCAGAGACCCAGGAAGCCTTTGTTAAAGAAGCAAGTTGGGGAACACATCTCAGATTGGTGCAAAGGCCAATGCTTTAAAAAACAGTAGGTCCCCTAATTCTGCTCCCCAACTACGTATGTACTCTATGGACTACTTTGACAGAGTAGATTTTTAAATGTAACAAGATAAGTCAACTTGAGTGGTAATATATTTTGGGAAATCAGCTCACTATAAATTGTGACTGTAAACATTATACTGTAAAGGCTTTGTAGTTTCCCCCAATAAAAAAGAGAAAAAAAAAAACAGTAAAAAAAAATACACTGAACCTAATGAAAATGTAACATATAAAAATTTATAAGATGGAGACTTCTGCTTCTGGAAAAATGGAGTAGACATTTTTTTTTCCCGTTTCTCCTACTAAGTGCTGCTCAAACCCATAAACATTATATACAGCACAAAGAAAACAATTATGAAAGGAGGAAAAAAGCAGGCAGATCAGTTAGGGAACTTGTAAACTGAAGAATGACATGGTGGTGAGTTCCCTGGCTTTTCTTTTTGCCTCGTTAATTTCACACCTGAACACACCAACAGGAAGGCACAGGCCCTCTGCCCCTGTAACACACACACGCTCACGCACACACACACACACACACACACACACACAACAGTAAAAATCTTCTTTCTGCAACCAGAGAACAAGGAAAGGGGCAGCCATGCCAGACAGAACATTTTTAGACAATAACCACTCTACTGCGACCAGACCCCACAAAAATAACTGCAGCCCCAGCCCCACCCCCACCCCTAAATAGAAAAGGCCAGCTGGTGAGTTTAGACGTCCTCTGCCCTTGCCAAGCTGTAACAAGATGACACAACTGCTCCCCCCACCTTGGGTAGTGTGGTTAGGACTTTCATCCCTAACAGTGCTAATTAGGCCCTTTCCTCCTGCAACACCAGTGGAGGCTGCGTGGGGAGCTGTAACAAGGTACCCTGCCTCTCTCTGCCATGGTGTTATCAGCAGAGGCACAGTGGGTACCTGGGACACCACCGCTGCCCAGCAGTAATTAGAAGCCCCTCCTCCCTGTGGGTCAATGGAGCCCAAGTGAGAATCTGAACTTTGACCCCCATCTGGCAGGTGGAACTCCCTCCACCCATGGCACGAGTGTCAGAGGAAGCCAGCTGAAACAAAAGATTGAAATAAGACTAAGTCTCATAATACCTCAAATGTCCATATTTTGTTTGAAAATCACTCATCATACTAAGAACTAGGGAAACTTAACTTGAATTATTCAAAGCCATCAATAGACATGAATACGGAGGTGACATATATGTTAGAATTTTCTAACAAGGATCTTTAAGCAGCCATTATAAAAATGCTTTGACTAAAAATTATCAATATCAGGAATGAGACAGGGGTCTCAATATAGGTCATGCAGATGTCTTAAAGATAATAAGGGGATATTGTGAACAACTCCATGCACATAAGTTTGACAACTTAGATAAAGTGGACCAATTCCTCAAAACCCACAAATTAGCCATAAACCATTCAATATGAAATAGATAATTTGAATAATCCTATCACTACTAAGGAAATTTAATTTGTAATTTTAAACTCCCTCGAAAAGAAATCTTCAGGCCCAGATGGTTTCACTGTAGGAATTCTACCTAAAGTTTAAGGAAAATTAACATTAACTGTATAAAATCTCTTCCATTAAACAGAAGAGGAGGAAATCCTTTCCAATACATTTTAAAACATACATCAGTATTACTCTGATAGCAAATCCAGACAATGACAGTACAAAAAGGGAGAAGTTCAGATCATTATCTCTCATGAATATAGACATAAATATCCTAACAAAATATTAGCAGTCAAATGCATCAATGTATACAAAGAAGTGGGGTTTGTGCTAAGGATGTAAGGTGGGTTCAATAATCAAAATCAATCAATATAACGTGCCATATTAACAAGCTAATGAAGAAGAAAGTCACGTGATCATATCAAATGATGCAGGAAGAAGGCATTTGACAAATTCAACACCCATTCATGACGAAGACCCTCAGCAATCTAGGGAAAGACAGAACTTCCTCAATTTGTTAAAAAGTATGTACAACATTGCTACAGCCAACCTCATCGTTAATGGTGAAAGAATGAATGAATGAATGAATGCTTTCCCTAAGATTGAGGACAAGGCAAGAGGTCTACGCTCAATGTTGCTATTCAATATAGTGCTGGAAGCTCTAGCCAGTGAAATAAGGCAGGGAATAGGCATGAAAAGGCATTTGGAGAGAGAGAGAGAAAGAGAGAGAGAGAGACAGAGAGAGAGACAGAGAGAGAGAGAGAGAGAGAGAGAGTGAGAAGGAAGGGAAGGAGGGAGGGAGGCAAAGGAAAGAAGGAAGGAAAGAAAGAAAATGTTCTGTATATTTAGATGACATGATGGTCTAGGTAGAAAATCCTAAGGAATCTTAAATAAAACAAAACAAAACAACCCAATCTTTTAGAACTAATAAATGAGTTTAGAAAGTTTGTAGGATACAAAATCAACATACAAAAATCAATTGTGTTTATATATACTAGCAATGGACATGTGGAAACTGAAATGAAAATACAACACCAATTACATTCACTGAAAAAAAATGAAGCACTTAGATGTAAAACTAACAAAACATGTGCAAGACTCATATCGAAAGTTCAAAACTACAAAATTACTAACACTATACACAAACATGCTACTTATACACAATCTCTACATGTAACTTATTTTGAAGAAAACTTCTGTGCTTTTATATGCACATTTTGGTAATATTTTGTGAATTCAATACTCTGTACTATGATATCATATTATATTTTATAACTCAAATATTTTAAAAAGTATAAAAGTACCAAGGGTGGATGAGAATATTTGCTGATAAAACGTCATGCTTCATGAATTGGTTCGACTAATTTAGCGAAGCACTGGCGCTGTAATTGAAATGCTTAGATTATGTTTGAATTGATCTGACAACACGGGCAGAACGCTATTTTATGCTGGGCACTGTTCTAAGTGCTTTCCCTGTGTCGGCTTATTTAATCCCCTGACGCTACCATCAGCCCCATTTTACAGTTGAGAAAACTGAGGAATAAGGGGGTTAAATATTTTGCCGAAGATAACACATCAAACGAGTCAGAGCCAAGATCCAAACTAAGGCTGTCTTGCCCTAGTATCCACTCTTTTGCCCCTCTCTTGTGCAGCCTCTCCCCTTGTGGCCTCCAATCTCACTCCCAGGTTATATCTTTTAAGAAGATGTGCATATGCTTTTTGTTTCAGAAAGCATATGCAAGAATGTGCATTGCAGCATTGATTTGGGTTATGTGTGGACCATCTAAGTGTTTATAAACACACAATGGAAAATTCTATTTTGTGACACATCCACCCAATAGAATCTTATCCAGAAGTTAAAATTAATGTATTATGATTACATGCAATGGTATGTACAGATCTTAGAAACATAATGGTATGTGAAAAAGTGAAAAGCCGAAGGTAGTTTACAGCATAGGAATATTTAAGTTAAAGCACCAAATGAGTAAATCTAAATAATATACTATTTAGGCATATATAGTATATGGTAAAAAGTCTTGTTAAGAAAACAGAGAATTAAAAAAATATAACAACAGTGTTTGCCGTGGTTGAAATGAGAAGACGGCGAGGAGGAGAAGCAGTCTGCACAGCCTGTCTTGGTTCTCAAGGTGGGGGTAGGCTCCAGTTGGCACTGATTTGATGATCGTACTTCCCAACTTGGTAAATGGCAAATATATTCTTTGCTTTGTGTCAAACATAACGGAATCAAAATCTTTAAAAACTAAAGCAGAAAACAAATAGAAAAGAATAAAAACAAAGAGGAGAGAAAAAATTAATAATATTAAAAGCTGTTTCCCAGAAAGACCAAAAGAGGGGATAAATAAACACAAAACACTAGACCCTGGCACGCATGAGCCAAATAATAAAAATAATAATAATAAAAGAGTGACAATGACAACATTAGAAGAAAAGAAATATACCTATTAATATAGAGGTGATGTATTAAAATGTATATAATATATAAGCATATTTTAGTGCATTTGGAAAATCTATAAAAATTGATTTTTAAGGAAAATATAAGTGACCAAAATTGAGTCAAATTGATTTTTTTAAAAAAACGTGGAATTGACTAATACCCATAGAATATTTATAATTGGTCAAGCAATGACAGCATGCTGTCTTTGTGCTAGGTGCTGTTCTAAGGAATTTAGGCATTGTGACTCACTCGATCCTTCTCAGCACCTTTTAAGGTAGGACCTGCTATTGTCTGGATTTTACAAATGGGGGATTTTAATGTGGTAAGGAGGTGAGGTGGCCCCCTGAATTTACTCAGCTTGTAAGTGACAGGTGGTGACATCAACCTGGTGTTTTGGCTCCAGGTGGGGACTGGAGCCAAGGTGGTCTGTGTCCAGAGCCTGGGGTGGTGACCACCCTGCTGTGCTGTTGCTGACCTGCCAGAGGTCCTCACCCCTCCAAACACCTCCAGGACCGTGTGGGTCCTAGACCTGACATTGTCGTGGTTTCATGGAGGAGGTGGTATCCATGATAGATGGATGGTGTCAGAGCAGAGGAACAACATGGAGAACTTCCCATTCTATGATGGGGTCAGGGGCGACCTGAGCATGGGAAGACGCATTTTCTGTAGCAGACGGGGAAGCTAGAAACTGGTTGCTGCTCATCATGATACCCAGCTCGAGTGCTCACTGTCTGCACTATCTCAGCCTCACCACCTCCTCCTGCCACTCAGCAGTCCTGGTGGCAGACACACACTCCTTTGACCCTTGTTTGACAGGTGATGATGCCGAGTCCCAGTGGTGTCAAGCCTCAAGGCAAAATGACCCCAACTCCCGGAAGGGCCAGGCATGGGTGCAGGTGGCTGGACTCCCCAGCTACACCAGAATTTTTTTTTAATTAGGAATTATTATTTTTTCAGCATGTTATGGGGATACAAATATTTGGTTAAGTGTGTTGTCTTCCCCCCCCGAGTCAGAGCTTCAAGCATGTCCATCCCCCAGATGGTGCACATCGCACTCATTATGTATGTATATACCCATCCCCTCCTCCCCCCACCTCCCTCCGCCCAACTGCCTGACGCCCGATAAATGTTGTTCCTATATGTCCACCTAGGTGTTGATCAGTGAAACCAATTTGCTGGTGAGTACATCACATCGGAAATTTTACACAGCTTTGCCAATAATGATGCACTCCTCCTGCATTAGAAAACAGAACTTCCTCAAGACAGACAAGTGATTGAATACATAACATCGTCCGGAATCAGACCCCCTCTTAACTGCGTATGTTCAGGGAGAGAAGTGGGATTGGAAGTGGAGGCTGGGTAAGGTGACGTTAGCTTTGTGTTATATATACTTCTGTTTTCCTTCTTTTCTCCAAGAAATATATTCATGCGTTGTATAATTTAAAAAATGGTAAAAAGGGATGGTGCTATCTATATAACAGCTGTTACAAAAGTTTAAATTAAATTATATAAGTGCTTCAGTGTCTGGGACATAGTAGGTGCTCAAAATAAACATTGTTTTGCAAATTGTCATAGTCTGTTTGGGCTACTATAACAAAAATACCATAGACTGGGAGACTTAAACAACAGAGATTTATTTCTCATAGTTCTGGAGGCTGGAATGTCCAAGATCCAGATGCTGGCAGATTTGGTGTGTGGCGAGGACTTCCAGGCTCACAGACGGCCGTTTTCCTGCTGTGTCCTCACACGGTGGAAGGGGTGAGGCTGCTCCCTGGGGTCTTTGCTAAGGGGACTAATCCCAATCATGAGGGCTCCTCTTTCATGCTCTAATCAGGTCCCAAAGAACTCTCCTTCCAATATCATCATCTTGGAGTTAGGTTTCAACATATTAATTTTGGGGGACACAAACATTCAGACCATTGCCTGAATTTAAAATGCTTCGTGGAAGCAGATCAAGTGAAGTGATGATGGGTTCTCAGAACCCTGTGCTTTCTGTGAATCGTCTTCCAAGAAGGTCAGCCAGGGCTGGAGAGGGTAAATGAAGCCAGTCAGGACCACAGCAGGTCGGGACAACCCCTTGTGTTAAAGAAGTGCCTTAGGCCTGGATGGATGTGGCTGAGGCCCCCCCTGGGATGCACTTGCAACCTTTGATGCTAACAGCACCACAGGCTGAGTTTAGTCCACTCAATCCGTGCAGGAGGCGTGCCCGTGATATACGGCTCTGCCCTCCCCAGCCCCTCTGTCCAGTTTCTGTCTTTTTGGCTCCAGCCACTGAAACTGCCCTCTACAAATGGATAAAGGGCTGCAAGGCAAGAACTGTGGTAAGGGTCTAACGCTCTGCAAAGGCACAGGCATAGCTAAAAATAATAATAACCAGCCATTGTCCCCTTGTTTGCTTTCCTGTAATTGCTACTTAAGAGGGACATAGCTGATTGTGATAAAGATTCTTAACTTTCCCCATAGATAACATCACCCTTGTGAAACCTCAGCCTGGTTTTTGAGATATAGTCCAGACCCTGCTTTCCGGTGGAACAGCTGACCCACCCAGACCAGTGGCCCTCACCGAGGACCTGACTCGGCTACTGGGACCCCAGCCCAAGAGCTGACTCAGCAAGGAAGATAATTTCTACACCCCTATGGTTCCACCCCAAACCCAGCCAATTAGCAGATCCAATTGCCTAGCCTTTTGCCCTCCAAACTATGTTTAAAATTTCTTTCTCCCAAATTTTTGGGGAGATGGATTTGACAAATCCCTCCCATCTCCTTGCATGGCGCCTTCGATATCAAACCCTTTCTCTGCTGTAACAGCTGCTGTCTTCCTCTTGAGCAGTGGGCAGTGAGCCTGGTTGGGCTGTAACACCACCCCTGCACCTTGCATGGGACCCCCTTCCCTGTACTGCGGCCCAGAAGGTAGTTTGCCTGTTCTCAGGGACCACACTTCTGCACTGCCTGTGGCTCAAAGTCTGAAAAAAATGGTTTAGAATATTTCATGTACTTTTCCCTTCTGAGGAAAAGTGTAGTGTTAGTACTTGATCAGAGTGGGAGGTGGTCCAGTGTGTTTTGTCAGCTTTCCGGGTGCCCCCAAGCAGTGAGAGAAGGAAGAGGCTCGGCACAGCCTTTGCCTGGTGCTTCCTAAGTCCACTGGGAAGACGGAGCGAGTCACCTAAGCTCTTGGGGCAGAATGAGGAAGCGAGCCTGGCGCTCCCCAGACAGCTCTGGTGCATCTCCTTCCTGAGACCCGCCTGCTAGGGCGTGGCACAGTGAAAGCTAAATATCTTTGCTCAGGACCTGCACAGCACCAGGACTTTCTCTTTGGGAAACAATCTTCTTCATTTCACAGAGGAAGGAGCTGGGGCAGAGCCCCAGAGAAGCGTTGTAGGCTGATGTCCTTCATGCTAGAAAGCTGAGCTCCTGGCCTGAGAGCAAGGCTTGCCCCGTAGGCCCTCTGGTCCAAGGGAGGCGGTGAGGGAGGAAGCATCCATCCTCCTCCGCTCCGGGAGACCTGGGGTGGCCTCACAGATTGAAACCTCTCCTGCAAAGTGATGTGTGCTCTGGGCCTGCAGGGAGGGAAGTCCCCGGGGAAGTCAGGCTGATTTTCACAGCTCCTGAAGCCTTCCAATCCCAGGTCCTGCTCCCCGTAAGTGCCATGAAGTCAGCTGAAGGGGTCCCGCAGGACTCACTGAGGCCTCTGGTGGCACTGCCAGGGCTCAGGGGAGGCTCAGGACAGGGCTGTGGTGTCCAGGGAGGATGAAGCCCAGGGCCTGCCCCAAGCACAGCCAGCCGGGGAGAGGGCCTGCCACTGCTGCTTACACCCCTGTTTAGCAGCTTCGCTCATGGCTCACATACCAGACGAACGTTTCCCAGCCACGAGTTCTTGGTGCCCGGTGGACACTGCCTACTATGGCCTGAAGGGAAAATCATCATGACCTGCGTGTGTCTGTCAGTTACTGATTTTTGTATCAGGGAAAGCAAAGAATTGCATACAAATCGTCCATAGCTGCTCCTACACTGTTAAGATGTTTCCACACTTGCGAATTCTGGAGCTGCGATTTTCCTTTGGATCTTCAACAAGGGAAGGAATCTCACCTGGGGAGGAAGGTCACTGAGCCGCCATAAATCCCAAATACCTTGCTTTTGGCGCCACCTAATGGCTCCAGGTTAAAATTGCAAATCGTCAAGATTCCTCCCCCAGGCGAAGAGGTGGGAAGGAGCCCGGGATTTGTGAAGGATGAGGGGAGAGAGGTCTTTGGAAGGATCTCTCTTCCTGCTGTTTCCTGCTTTCTGGGCTTTCGGACCAGAGAAGAGCACACGTACCCACGTCGCTGCAATCATAGCCCCGTCTCTATTCCCCTGACCTGCCCCACTTACAGCCATTTTATTAGGCACGCTCAGACCTTGCCGTGGAAACACAAAATGGAGATGATTGGCGGTATCTAGCAAAATCACGTGTGCCTTTGACTGCTGACCCAGTACTCCAGACACCGTGCCAAAGATACTCTGGTAAAAAAAAAATGTGAAATGAGGTATACACTTGTCACACATGGCAGAATTATTAGTCACAGTAAAAGACTCAGAACAACTCAAGTGTCCATCAAGAGGGGACTGATGAGATAAACCCTCATGCGTCCCACATGAACAGGTACAGCCAGAATGGATCAGGTGTGCAGCAGTAACAAATGGCCCTAAGCCCCAGTGGCTCGGTGACAGCTCTGCTAGGTCTTCGTCTGGAGCACACTGCTGGTCACCGGGCACAGGGACCAGAGTATGGTGAGCCCTGATCTGGTGGTTGAGGATTCTGCTCACACTTTGTTGCTCAAAGGCATCTCTGTGTGCCGACTTTCTGTGCCCACTTTGTGCTTCTGGTGTCTGTGTCCAGCATGTGTTCCTGCTGAGTGCCTAGTGTGTATGTGTGCCCAGTGTTGTGTGCCCAAAGTGTGCATCCAATTTTACGTACTTGGCATTATCCATCCAGTGCTATGTGCATTGTGTCTGTGACTTTGCCCAGTGTTGCGGTCCAGTGTGTGTTCCTGCCATGTGCTTGGCATTGCATGGTGCTTGGCTTTGTGTACCCAGCATTGTGTACCTGGCATTGTTTGCTCACCTTTGTGTGCCTGGTATTGTAATCCCAGAGCCTGTGCCCTGTGTTGTGTGCCAACTGTGTGTGCAGGTATTGTGTGCTTGGCATTGTGTCCCTGCTGCTTTGTGCCTGGCGTATGTGCCTAGATTGAGTGCCTTGTATTGTTTACTTGGTTCCATGGCCCAGAGTTGCGCGTCCCGTGTGTACCTGGCTCCATGTGCCCAGTGCTGTGACCCCAGAGTGTCTGCCCAGCCATGTGTGTCCAGTGGTGTGTATCTGGCCTAGCTTTGTGTGTTCAGTCTTGTGTGCTCAGGTTTGTGCATCTGGCTTTGTATGGCTGTTGTGTGAGCCTGTCATGGGGCTCAGCATTTTGTTCCTGGCATGTGTGCCAGCCTTGTGTGCCCTGAGCATTGTGCCCTGCATTTCATTCTCAGAGCCTGTGCCTACTATTGTGTCTGGTTTTGTGTGTCTAGCATTGTGTGCCCTTCTCGTGTACTCACTGTGTGTACCAGTGTTGTGTGCCTGGTGTTGTTTGCCTAGTTATGTGCTCAGAATTTTATTTCTACGCTGTGTGCCTAACTGTGTAGCTGGAATTATGTGGCTGGTGTGGATGACTGGTGTGTCACACAGCCTTGTGAGCTCAGTGTTGTGTTTGTAGAATTTGTGCCTGGCCTTGTGTGCCTGAGGTTTTATAGATAGTGTTGTGTGCCAGACAGTGTGTTCATTGTGTGCCGCTGTTATGTGCGTGGCATTGCACTGTGTGTGCCTGGCATTAGTGCCTAGAGTTGTGTTCCTCGCACTGTGTGCCTGGCAGTGTGTACTAGGCTCTATGTGCCCAGCATTGTGTGTGCCTGGTATTGGATGCCAGTGTTTCATGCCCAACAGTGTATGTTGGGCGTTGTGTTTCAGTGTGTTCATCCAGCATGTGTTACAAGCACATGTTCTAGCCATGTGTGCCAGACTCAATAGTAGGCACAGACTCTGAGAACACAATGTAGGGCACACAGTGCAGGGCACACAAGCATGTGTTCTAGCATTGCGTGTCTGGTGTTGTGCTCCTGGAGTGTATGTCAGCATCAGTGCCTGGTGCATGCCCAGTCTTGTGTTCCTTCAGTGTCTGGTGCTGTCCCCAGTGTGGGTGTCAGAGTATGTTCCTGGTGTGTGTGCCCAGCTTGTTTGCCTGTCACCATATGCCTGATTTTGTTTGCCTGGAGATTTGTGCCCAGAATTGTGTGCCTGGTGTGTGTTCTCGATTTTGATGTCTGTGCCTGGAGTGTGTGCCTGTCATTTTGTGCCTTGTTATAGTATTTCCAGCACTGTTTCTTTGATCATGTATGTTTGGCATGTGTGCCCTCTCCTGAGTGCCTGGTGTTGTGTGTCTGGCACGTGTGGCTGGAGTTGTGTGCCTGAGAGTGTATGGCGAGCATTGTGTGCCCATTACGTGTGCCCAGTGTTGTGTGCCTGGCATGAATGCCTGGTGTTGTGCACCTGGTATTGTCTACACTGTGTGGTGTGTCCAGCATGTGTGCCATGTCGTGAGGCCTGCGATGTGTACCCTGTGTTACTTGAGGTTTATAGTGTTGTGTGCCTAGTATTGCTTACCCTGTGTTGTGTGCCAAGTGTGTGCCCATGTTGTTAGCCCTGCACTGTACACCCTGTGTTGCATGCTCAGCACTATGACCCCAGAGTGCATGCCTGTGTTTGTGTGCCCACAGTTGGGTGTCATTGTGTGCAGTGTGTTCCCACATCCACCTGTGTGCCTGTGAATTCCTTGCTGGGGAGGCCACTCCGTGGGGCCGTCCTTGCCTTCTGCTCAGGGCAGAGCTCAGGCTCACGCCTTGGTCTTTGTCCCCCTGTCCCGGTGAGGTCTTCTTCCTGGGGATGCTTTTCTAGTTGGCAGCTCCCCATGTTTAGCCTCACTGAGGAATCAACCTCCTACCCTATGGACTCCCCGTTTATTTGGGGACCCTTTAAGGGGGTCCCTTTTCACTGCTGCACTATTGGCGACACCCTCCTGAGTGAGTGGGGCACTCCTGGGAGGGTGCACCCCACTTCCTCTTGTGCCCAGCCCCTGTGTGAAGTTCTTCCTTGCACATATGGGCTCAGACAGGCCTTGGGTTCCTGGGGCTTTTGTCCTGGTGACAAAAGCTCCCCGGGCCCCTGAGCACCCAATGCTGCACACTCAGCCAGTCCATGAATTTCGGCATGAGCCCACCCCGGGCAGCAGCAAACCCACCACCAAGATGAGGGTGATGCTGAAAAAGCTCCTTACCTAAGGGCTGAGGCACCTCTGCAACCTGGAACAATGCTCAGGCACAGCCACCAGGGGGCAGATCTGTCCCCTGTCCTAGAGCACCGGCTGCAGGCTGCTCTTCAGTGGCAGGATGATGCACCCTCCCTGGCCTGAGGGCTCTTTCAGATCCCTTCTGTAAGGACAAGAGGGTATATGTGACCTGAACCTCTATGCAAAACAGAAAAGGGTGCGCTTCATGCAAAGCAGGGACATTTAAAAAATGTAAATAACTGGAGGGGGGGTTGGAGAATGGCAGATTAGTGGTGACCTCCTGGCTCTTTGCTCTCAGAGTGGGAGGTAAAGAACTCGGACAGCTGCACACGAGTGGATCACTGTCCCACAGGAAAAGCATCGTGAATCTGCAGAGAAGCAGTGTGGGACAAGCAGCGCTGGACAAAAAAAAGGAATTGGAGAACTGGCTGCACAGTCTGGAGAGTGTGAGATATATAATAGGGAATACAGCGTGGGATGGCTTGCACCCATCGGCCAGCCGGAGCAATGTGATCTGACCCACAAGAGGATGATTCTTCCTCCACCAACCTCCACATCCATGCAGGCAGGGCAGCGCCTGAAATCAGTGCGAAGTTGTAGCATGGGCCGACAGGCTGTATGGAGCAGAGACAGGAGTGGGAAACATTTTGAACTCTTTAGTGCGCTGTGCTAGGTCCACACTGGGCAGGGAGGGACTGGTCTGAGTGGACACTTCCCGGGTCCACAGGTGGGAGTTTGGAGACAGGCATCTCGCCTCTGGCAGTCTCCAGGACCAGAACAAGGGAGGTGAACGCCGAAAAGGAGGCTCTTCCCCTGGAAACCACCAAAGATTCGGTAGGCGCAGGGTGGGACAGAGAGTATAGGACCCCCTACTGGGCTGATGTGAGTCAGTGCGTCAGGGAAGCACTGGAGACAGCCCACAGCTCATTGAGACAGCCTGCCAAACCCAGCACCCACTGCCACCTGAACAGTCGCCTCCAGTGCTGGCTCTCTGTGGGTAGGCAGCTGCCATTTTAGGGGTCCATAACCTAAAAATGCTGTGGCATGTTGCAGAGCTGGGCACTGCCTCTTCCCCAGCCCAGCAGGGCAAGTCCAGGTAATGGTCCCAGGTGGCACCAATGTCCCTGCCCAGCATAGCAGACCCTGCCCTTGGAGGAGAGGAGTGAAGAGAGAAGCCACTTTCTGAACATTCCTCCCCCAACTCAGCCCTCTTGCTTTTTCACACTGGCAGGTCAAACCCCACTCTTGAAGGGGTGGAATAATGTTTAGAGGTCACTTTCCGGGCTGAGTCACCCGGTGGCCTCAGGCAGCCCCTCGCCCACCCCCAGCCTGGCTGCTTGTGTTTTACACTGAAGGGAGAGACCCCGCCCCTGGAAGAGCAGAGTGGCAGGGAGGCCACTTTCTGGGCTGAGACCGGGGTGGCCTTAGGCAGTGCCCCTTCCCCCGCCCAGTGCTTTGACTTTCTCTCTGGCAGGGCAGACCCCATCCTTGGAGGCAGGGAGAAAGGAGAAAAGTCGTTTTCTCTGTGCAACTGGTGTGAATCTGTGGGACCTTGGAACTAAGCAAAAGGGGAAAGACTGTTGATTCGGTCCAGCATGTTGGTTTTGATCATCTGATAAGAACATAACACTAGGGCTTGCCCTTGGCACCCAGGCCACTGCCAGCTTTGGGACCTGTGGTCTGGGAAGGAAAATCATGGCCAGAGTCCTTAGCAATCGCACCAATTGGCACCGCCCCCACTGGGAGCTGCCTTGCAAGTGTGGCAAAAGAGCCCTGAATGTCATCTTAGAAGCTCTCCCATAGAAGCAGATCAAGCAACCACGGAAGTATATGCTCTCAGGCTTGCAGGTACCTGTTGCTCTTCTTACCCCAAATAAAGTGGCAACAGGGTTCAAGTAACCCTTGGGAGCGACAAGACATTTCCCAAAGACTGGGGCACTTGTATACCCCATTCAGGCGTTTAGAGCCCAAAACAAAGACGTTGGAATACCTTGATAATTGACTCCTCCACGCAAACGACAAGCAACAAAAGAGAGGATAACCCCACAGCCCAACACAGTGCCTTCCATCTCAAACAAGTGGAGGGTAGCAGAGTTGCACACACAAAAGTAATTCACCACCTGGGAGACTAAGCAGGGGGTCCAAACTCACTAATCTCCTTTGGCAAGAAGTGAAGACAACAGGGCAGAGATAATGCAACAGGCTAAACACCTCTAAGGCAATACAGGAGCGCATCTCTCCAGCACTGTCAAGAAATGTCCCTTCAGGTACTTGGAGTTAAGGCCATAAATCAGCCCCAGCACCCCCAGTCTTGACAAAGTAGCCCAATGAGAAAGAATCAGTGAAAGAACAGAGGAAACTGGAAAGATCAAAGAGAAAAGTCACCCCCAAAAGAAAATATTCAGTCTATATCTATAGATACCAACTTATGCGATATGATTAAACTAACAGAGGAAGAATTCTGAATATGAATTATAAGAAAACAAAATGGAATTGAAGAGAAAATAGAATCCCAACATAAAGAAGCCACAAGAACAATACAGGAAATGAATGAAAAATTCTCTAAAGAAATTGAAATACTAAGGAAAAACCAAACAGAAATGTTGGAAATGAAGGAGGCATTCAAGGAACTTCAAAACACAGTGGAAAGCCTGAAGAACAGAATGGATCATGCAGAGGAAAGAATCTCAGAGCATGAAGGTAATGACTATGTGCTAAACAAATTGGACGAAGAAAAAGAACACAGAAACAAGAGACAAGACCAAAACATACAAGAAATATGGGATTATCTAAGGAAGCCAAATAATCATTGGCATCTGAGAGAGAGGAAGCGAGAGAGAGAGAGAGAGAGAGAGGGGAAGAAGAAGTAGAAGAAGAAGAGAAGGAGGAGGAGGAGGATAAACACAAGGGCTGGAAAACGTATTTTATGGAATACTGAAGGAAAATATGCCTGGCCTGGCCCGAATTCTAGATATCCAGATACCAGAATTCTAGATATCCAGATACAAGAAGCACAGAGAACTCCTGGAAGACTCAATGTGAATAGGCAATCACCACATCACGTAGTTATTAGGCTAACCAAAGTAAACATGAAAGAAGCAATCCTTTGAGCAGTGTGGTGAAAACAGCAGATAACCTACAAAGGAAAACCTATCAGACAAACTGCAGACTTCTCAACTGAAAGTTTACAAGAGAGAAGGGACTGGGTGCCTATCCTTAATCTTCTAAAACAGAATAATGATCAACCTAGAATTTTCTACCTGGCAAAATTAAATTTCATCTATGAGGGAGAAATAAAAACCTTCTGAGATAAGCAATTGCTGATGAATTTGTGAAGACCAGACCAGCCCTATAGCAAGTACTCAAACCTGCATTACACACTGAACAGCACAATAGACACTTTCCAAAGCAAAATCACTCAAGAGTTAAAGTCTAGAACCTGGACTTGACAATGGCTCAAGGAGTAAAACAAAACAATAAGAATTCACTCAACAATATGAATTGAAATCTACCTCAAATGTCAATTTTCTCAATAAATGTTAATGGCTTAAATTGTCCTCTGAAGAGACATAGACTGTCAGAGTGGATAAAAATCCACCAGCCTAGTATCTGCTGTCTACAGGAAATGAATCTAACACACAAAGATGCTTTCAGGCTCAAGTTCAAGGGATGGAAAACAATCCTCCAGGCAAATGGAAGTCAAAGGAAAGCAGAGATAGCTATACTTATTTCAGATAACATAAGCTTTAAAATAGTAAAAGTAAGAAAGGACAAAGATGGCCACTATATAATGGTGAAAAGAAAGGTCCAAGAAGAAGACTTAACAATTCTTAATATTTATGCACCAAACTCAGGAGCACCCAGATATATAAAGCAAACCATGTCTGATCTAAATAGCATGATAAACAATAATGCCGTAGTAGCCAGGGACTTCAACACTCCACTGAATGAACTAGACAGATCTTCCAAACAGAAAATAAGCAAAGAGAGCTCTAGAACAAAAAGGTCTGACAGACCTCTATAGAACATTTCCCCCAAAGAAAGCCGAATATACATTCTTCTCATTAGCTCATGGAACTTTCTCCAAAATTGATCACATACTAGGCCATAAATCAGACCTCAACAAATTCAAAAAAATAGAAATTATACTGTGTATCTTCTCAGATCATAACAATATAAAACTAGAGTTCAATTCCAACAGAAATACGCACCACTTCACAAAGTCATGGAAATTAAACAATCTATTGTTGAATAACTGTTGGGTAAAGGAGGAAATACAGTGGGAAATCAAAAGATTCTTCGAAAAAAATGATAATGGGGACACAAGTTATCAAAATCTGTGGGATACAGCAATAGCATTCCTAAGAGGAAAACTAATAGCATTAAATGTTCACATCCAAAAAATAGAAAGCTCAAAAATCAACAAACTAATAAACAGTCTCAAGGAACTGGAAAAGGAAGAGCAAATCCATTCCAAACCTAGCAGAAGAAAAGAAATAACTAAGATCAAAGCAGAACTAAATTAAATTGAGAACAAAAGAACTATACAGAAGAGCAACAAAACCAAAAGCTGGGTTTTCAAAAAGATAAACAAAATTGATGGCCCTCTTGCTAGATTGACAAGAACTTGAAGGGAAAGGACTCTAATAAACTCAATTAGAAATGAAAACTGAGAAGTCACAACAGACACCACAGAAATACAAAACATTATCTTTGAATACTATAAAAACCTATATGCCCCAAGACTACATAATTTGGAGGAAGTGGACAAATTCCTGGAAACATACAACCTCCCTAAGTTCACCCAGGAGGAAGTAGAATTCCTGAACAGACCAATTTCAAGCACAGAAATTGGAGGAGCAATTAAAAACCTTCCGAAAAGGAAAAGTCCCAGACCAGATGGCTACACTTCTAAGTTTTACCTAACATACAAAGAAGAACTCATACCTATACTACAGAAATTATTTCACAACATTGATAAAGATGGTGTCCTCCCTAACTCATTCTATGAAGCCAACATCACCTTGATACCAAAGCCAGGAAAGGAAACAACAAAAAAAAGAAAATTACAAACCAATATCCCTCATGAATATAGATGCAAAAATCCTCAACAAAATTTTAGCAAATTGAATCCAACAGCATATCAAAAAAATAATTCACCATGACCAGGTGGGCTTTATACTAGAGAGGGAAAGCTGTTTTAACATATGCAAATCTATAAATGCAATTCACCTCATAAATAGTAGGAAGAACAAAGACCATATGATTCTCTCAATAGATGCAGAAAAGGTATTTGACACAGTCCAGCACACCTTTATGATAAAAACTCTTAACAAAATAGGCATAGATGGGACATACCTTAAAATTATCAAGGCCATATATGATAAACCTACAGCCAATATCATACTGAATGGGTAAAAATTGACACCATTCCCACTTAGAACTGGAACCAGACAAGGCTGCGCACTATCTCCGCTTCTATTCAAGATAGTGCTGTAAGTTCTTGCTAGAGAAATTATACAAGAGAGGGGAATTAAGATCATCCAAATAGGGGCAGATGAGATAAAAATCTCACTCTTTGCTGATGATATGATATTATATCTAGAAAACCCCAAGGATTCAACCAAGAGACTCCTAGAATTGATAAATGAATTCAGTAAAGTCTCAGGATACAAAATCAATACACACAAATCAGAGGCATTCATATATGCCAATAACAGTCAAGCTGGTATTCAAATAAAAAATGCAGCACTTTTTACAATAGCCTCAAAGAAAATTAAATATCTAGGAATATATCTAACGAAAGAGGTGGGAAACACATACAGGGAGAACTATGAAACACTAAGAAAATAAATTTTAGAAGATGCAAACAGATGGAAAAATCTACCTTGCTCAAGGATTGACACAATCAACATTGTTAAAATGTCCATGCTACCTAAAGTGATCTATATAATTAATACAATCCCTATCAAAGTACCATCATCAGTCTTTACAGATCTAGAAAAAATAATTCTACGCTTTGTATGGAACCAGAGAAGACCTTGTATAGCCAAAGCAATCTTAAGCAAAAAGAACAAACTGGGAGGTATCAGTTTACCAGACTTCAAGCGGTACTATGAGGCTATCCTAACTAAAACAGCATGGTATTGGCACAAGAACAGATATATAGACCTTTGGAACAGGACTGAGAATCCAGAGATGAAACCATCACATATAGTCATCTAATCTTTGACAAAGCAGACAAAAATATACACTGGGAAAAAGAATCTCTTTTCAATAACTGATGCTGGGAAAACTGGATAACTACATGCAGAAGACTGAAACTGGATCCCCGCCTCTCACTCTCACAAAAATCAATTCAAGATGGATAACAGACTTAAACCTAAGGCATGAAACCTTAAGAATCCTAGAAGAAAATGTAGGACAGACCCTTTCAGTCATCGCCCTAGGCAAAGACTTTATGAAGAAGATTCCCAAAGCAATCACAGCAGCAACAAAAATAAATGGGACCTGATCAAATTAAAAAGCTTTTGTATAGCCAAGGAAACTATCATTAGAGCTAATAGGCAGCCTATAGAATGGGAGAAAATATTTGCTCTCTACACATCTGATAAAGGGCTGATAACAAGAATCTATATAGAAGTCAAAAAAATCAACAAGAAAAAAATCAAACAACTCCATCAATAAATGGACAAAGGACATGAACAGAAACTTTTCAAAAGAAGACAGAATACCAGGAGGTAGACCCACATCTGAGGGATGTGGTGAGCACTGTGGAGGGGAGGGGCATGCTTGAAATGTAGTTGGGGATGGGAATTAGGGGTCTCAAGAGGGGGAAGGAAATCCTCTAAAACTGATTTATGTGAATAACTGTACAACTTGGTAAATTTACTAATACTCATTTAATTGTACACTTAAAATGGAGTAAAGGCATGATACATAAATTATACTTCAATAAAAAAAAACAGAATAATGACCAGCAAACATCTAAAAAATGCTCAACATCTGTAATTATTAGGGAAATGCAAACAAAACCACAATGAGATACCACCTAACCCCAGCGAGATTGGTCTTTATAAAAAAAATCCCAAAACAACAAATGCTGGTGAGGATGTGGAGAGATAGGAACACTCCTACACTGCTGGTAGGACTGCAAATTAGTGCAACCTCTGTGGAAAAGAATTTGGAGATACCTCAAAGAGCTAAAGATAGAAATAGCATTTGATCCAGCAATAGCACTATTAGGCATCTACCCAAAGGAACAGAAGACGTTCTATAATAAAGACATCTGTGCTCGAATGTTTATGGCAGCACAATTCACTATTGCAAGGATGTGGAAACAGCCCAGTTCCCATCAATCAATGAGTGGATTAATAAAATATGGTATATGTATACAATGGAATACTACTCAATTATAAAAAATGATGGTGATCTAGCACCTCTTATATCGTCCTGGATAGAGCTTGAGCCCATCCTCTAAAGTGAGGTATCACAAGAATGGAAGAATAAGCACCACATGTACTTGCCACCAAATTGGCACTAACTGATCAACACTAAGGTGCTCACATGGTAGTATTATTCTTTAGGGATTGGGGGGTTTGGGGTGGGTAAACTGACAACTAATGGATGCTGTGAGTGTTGTAGAGGGGAAAGCCATGCCTCAAATCATTGTTTGGGTATGGCAAAGTCGTAACAGGTAACCAAAATATTTGTACCCCCATAATATCCTGAGATTAAAAAAAATGTAAATTACTGAGAAAAGTACAAACTAAATGGTATAAAACCCACTTAGAAAACCTTGTTATTTCCTTGTGCTTTAAGGTTATCAGAGAGCAAAATATTTACCTTGGGTTATTGGCAGCTTTAATTGTTAAAGGTTTTAAATTTGACTCTATTTGTTTCCCCATGACAGCCTGAGGCCTCTGGTCTTGCCACCTCTTCTACTCCCTGGGGGCCAAGGCATGGGGAGGGGCTCAGCCCACCATGTTCTCTGGGGCTGTCAGAGAGGACACTTCCAGGGCAGTTCTGGGCCGGCTGCAATCAGCTGTGTTCCCTGAGAGTAGGCTGTGGAAGCTCCCTATCCCCCACCGCCTGCCCCCAGCAGCTCTTCCCTGCCTGCCCCAAGGGCTGTGCTGTCTTCCTTTCCTTCTCCTCCTGTATTTCAAAGTCTCCTTGAATTTCTGTTATACTAATGTGATTCTTCTTTTCAATACTATTATATATGCCTTTTCTTCTCATTTCCAATAGTTTAGAGCCTGAGCTGGGTGCAGGGAACAGGTGACTGGTCCACACCTTAATCTTCATGAATCCGGTAAACCACAGTTACATGACTTGTTATCTCTGAAACCTTCCTCTCTCTCCAGGGAGAGAGAGCCCCCTGGCTTTCAAGCTGATCAGAGAGCCCAGATAAGAAGAATCTGCTGCCAGGTTAGTGCTGCTTGACCTTGCCATGGCTGCGAAAATCCCCCTCCCAAGGCTGAAGACAGAGGATCAGGCCACAGTGTTCCACTAGCTTGGGCAAGTTTGTAAAATAAAATGCATCCTTGCTTTATGAGTCTCACACTTACATCTTCTGCATTTTATGGTTGTGCTGAAAGCAAAAGGCCACAGAGGTCACTGCAACTGAGGGGGCAGGGCCACACTCCCTAGACTCATGGACAAACCCTCTGTGCCCTAAGGATTAGCAATAGAGATTCTGGTAGCAAAATCTTTTTGGATGTTAACAGTTGAAAGAACGTGGATTGACATGAGACCTTGCAATGTTGTACTTAATGTGGGGATTTCCAGGACAATAATAAGACAAGTGAATGAAGATGGGTGTGGAATGAAAGAAGGAAACCAGCACAAGATAAGGGCACAGCAGCCAGAATTCCTGCCCCAGCTACAATCAGCACCAAAGCTGATACTGTTTGCTCTGTAAAGACAGTCTGTATCAGTGAGGATGGGCCTTCAGTGAGTGGTCTCCACTGAGACAGCACCTGTGAGCATAGGCGCTGGCAGTGTGTGATCTGGATTGAGTCTGTGCCTGCAAGGAAAGGGGCCTTCAGGGTGGGGCCTGTGCTGAGTGTCTACACCTGTGAAGTCAGGGAATCTCTGTGTGGGTCCTATAATGAGCGTCTGCACCTGTGAGGGCAGGGGCCTTCAGTTTAGGACCAGTACGGAGGGTCTCTACCTGTTAGCGCAGCTCCCTTAAGGGTGTGGCCTCTACTAATTGTCTGTAACTGTGAGGACAGGGCCTTCACTGTGGGGCCTGTCCTGAGTATCTGCACCAGTGAGTGCACCAGCCCCCACGGGGGGGGTAGGGGTGGGCTGCTACACACTGTGTGCACCTGTGAGGGCAGGGGTGTTCAGTGAGTGTCCAGTAATGAGTGTCCCCCCTGTGAGACAGGGACTTGAGTTGTGGGCTTGTGCTGAATGTCGGCACCTGTGAGGTCAGGGGCCATCAGTGAGGGAACTGTATTCAGCGTCTGCACCTGTGAGGGCAGGGGCGTTCAGTGAGTGTCCAGTAATGAGTGTCTCCCCCTGTGAGACAGGGACTTAAGTTGTGGGCTTGTGCTAAATGTCGGCACCTGTGAGGCCAGGGGCCATCAGTGTAGGGCCTTTACAAAGTACCTGCACCTGTGACAACAGGGCCTTCAGGGTGCGGACTGTACTATCTGCGCCTGTGAAGGCTTGGGCCTTAAGGGTGGGGCCAGTACTGACTGTCTGCACCTGTGAGGACAGGGCCTTCAGTGTGGGGTCTGTACTCAGAGTCTGCACCTAGGAGGGCAGGGCCTTTCAGTGAGGGTCCTGGTGTGAGTGTCTGCACCTGTGAGGGCAGGGGCCTTCACGGTGGGAACTCTACTGAGTGTCTGCATTATGAGGATGTGGGTATTCAGTTTGAGGCCTCTACTGAGTGGCTCCACTGGTTAGGGCAGCAGCCATCAGGGTGGGGCCTCTACTGAGTGTCTGTACCTATGATTGCAGTGGACTTCTGGGTGAAGCTTGTATTGAGTGCATCTTCGAAGGCTGGGGCCTAAAGGGTGGGGCCTCTATTTATTCTCTGCACCTGTAAGGGCGGGGGCCTTCAGTGAGGGTCCTATACTCACTGTCTGCACCTGTGAGGGCAGGGGCCTTCAGTGAGGGTCCTGTACTCAGTGTCTGCACCTGTGAGGGCAGGGGCCTTCAGTGAGGGTCCTGTACTCAGTGTCTGCACCTGTGAGGGCAGGGGCCTTAGGGTTACACCTTTGCTGAGTGTCTACTCCTGTGACAACAGTGAACTTCAGTGAGCTCCCTGTACTGAGTATCTTCACCTGTCAGGACAGGTGCCTTCAATGTGGGGCCTGTACTGTCCCCACCTATTAGGGCAGAAGCCATCAAGGTGGGGGCAGTAACGAGTGTCAACACCTGTGAGGTCAGCGGCCTTCAGGCTGAAGCCTCTACTAATTGTCTGCACCTTTGAGGACCCGGGACTTCAGTGAGGGTGCTGTACTCAGTGTCTGCACCTGTGCGGCAGGGGCCTTCAGTGAGTATCCTGAACTCAGTGTCTGCACCTGTCAGGTCAGGGGACATCAGTGAGGGTCCTGTACTCAGTGTCAGCACCAGTGAGGTCAGGGGGCTTCAGTAAGGGTCCTGTACTCATTGTCAGCAACTGTGACATCAGGGGCCTTCAGTGAGGGTCCTGAACTGAGTGTCTGCACCTGTGAGGTCAGGGGCCTTCAGTGAGGGTCCTGTACTGGTTGTCTCCACCTATCAGGGCAGCAGCCTTCAGGGAGTGGCTGTACTGAGTGTACACCAGTGAAGCCTGTGGCCTTAAGGGTGGGGCCTCTACTGATTGTAAGCACCTGTGAGGTCAGGGGCCATTAGTGAGAGTTCTGGACTCAGTGTCTGCAGCTGGGAGGTCAGGGGCCTTCGGCGAGGGTCCTGGTCTGAGCATCTGCACCTGTGAGGCAGGGTACTTAGTGCCTTTAATGAGTGTCTATACCTGTGAGGACAGGGACCTGGAGTGAGCTCCCTGTACTGAGTATCTTCACCTGTTAGGACAGGGGCTTTCAGTGAGGGTCTTGTATTGAGTGTTTGCACCTGAGAGGCTAGGGGCCTTCAGGGTGTGCACTGTACCGACTGTCTGCACCTGTGAGTGCACAGTCCTTTGGGAGTGGCTCATACAGATTGACTGCACTGTGAGAGCAGAGCCTTCACTGTGTGACCTGTACTGAGATTCAGCCCCTGTGAGAGGAGGGCCCTTCAGTTTGGGGCCTGTACTGAGTGTGTCCACCTGTTAGGATAGGGCCTTCCGTGTGTGGCCTGTACTGAGTGTCTGCACCTGTGGAGACACCTGAGGGCCTTCAATTTGGGGCCTGCAATTAGTGTCTCCAACTGTTAGGGTAGAAGCCGTCAAGGTGGCACTTGCCCTGAGTGTCTCCACCTGAGAGGCCAAAGACACACGGTGGGGCCGATACTGAGTGTCTGCACCTGTGATGTCAGGGGCCTTCAGTGAGGGTCCTGTATTCAGGTGCAGCATCTGAGAGGTCAGCAGCCTTTAGGGTGGGGCCCCTACTGATTGTCTGCACCTTTGGGGGAAGGAGACTTTAGTGAGGGTCCAGTACTCAGTGTCTGCACCTGTGAGATCAGGGGACTTCAGTGAGGGTCCTGGTCTGAGTGTCTGCACCTGTGAGGACAGGGACCTGGTGTGAGCTCTCTGTACTGAGTATCTTCACCTGTCAGGACAGAAGCCTTCACTGTCAGGCCTGTATTGAGTGTCTGCACCTGTGAGGGAAGGGCCCTTCAGTGAGGGTCCTGGACTCAGTGTCTGCACCTGTGAGGGCAGGGGCCTTCAGTGTGTGGCGTGTATTGACTGTCTGTACCTGAGAGGTTAGGGGCCTTCAGGGTGCGAACTATACTGACTATCTGCACCTGTAAGAGCAAAGTCCTATGGTGTGGTCCATATGGACTGACTGCGCCTGTGAGGGCAGGGCCTTCACTGCATAACCTGTACTGAGATTCAGCCCCTGTGAGGGAAGGGGCCTTCAGTGTGGGGTCTGTATGGAGTCTGCATATATGAGGATTGGGGCCTTCAGTATCTGACATGTAGGCAGTGTCTGCTCCGTAAGGTGGGGGCCTTCAGTGTGTGACCTGTGGTGAGTGTCTTCAACTGTGAGGACACTCACAGGGGACACTCACTAAAGGGCCCTTTAGTGTGTGTTGTTTTGGGAGAGCCCTGAAACGTTAGTAATTGGAATGTCGATTTTTGCATCATGCTGGGTGTTTGTGTGAATACAGGGGACTTCATGTCATCATGTGTATTGAGAGCACATGTGAGGCCTGGGTTTTCAGTTTTATCTGTGTTGAAAGTCTGCCTGTGTTTGGACTGAGCCCTTTGATCTTTGGCTTTTACTACTGTTCTGCACATTTGAGCACATGGGTCCTTCCCTGCGTTCTCTGCTGATGCTCTGCAATAGAGAGTGAAGAGAGCCTCAGTGTGTGATCTTGTTGAGATTCTGTATTTGTGTAACCAGGATGGGTTTTGCATAGGTCCTTGTCACTCTGTTTTTGTCCAGAGATGATTAGTTTGCTTTTGTACTCTCTGAGCTAATGACACCCTTGAAACTTTACTGCTTTGTGTATAAATTAGGTAGTTCAAAATTAGGTAAACTCTTTGTAATGAGAAGTAAACTTCTTAGTAACTCATGGAATGAGCTTCATTACAACCTTTTGTCTTAATGCTTTGTCCTTGGTACAAGGACAGATGACTTTATGAGTCATCTCATAAAGAGATGACTTTGGCTCCCTTATTCTATTTTTGTGTGGACAATATGCAAGCCTGCTAGGATGTCAGAGAGGCTGTTTCATGGCAGGGCAGACCATTCAGTGTATCATGAATGTGAAGCAGGGTGTCTTGCTCTCCTGGAATGTTCACAGAGGGAATGAACTTGTCTTGAATCTCGGAGTTGTGTAGGGACTTGTAGATTGACAAGAAAGATTCTACCTTCCAGGTAACACTGGAAACATATGACAGTGTATGGAAATGGGAACAGTCTGGTGTGCTCAGGGTCCGGAGTAAGTTTCCATTCGGTTATAATAACCCTAGTGATTTGGGGAATGAGTGCATTTAGGGATGGGAAAATGTGAACTGGAGCTAGCTCCTGAAGGCCTTGGTAGAATTTGAATTATGGAAGAGTTTAAGCACTTGCAAACATGATTGATTTTTGGTTATGCACATCACTGTGTGTTCAACTGGGAAAAGATTGCAGGCATACACTGGAGAAATCAAGCCCCACTGCCCTGGTGGGCCCAGTGCGTGTAATGCAGCACCCACTGCACTGGTCCTGGTGGAAGGTAAGGCAGGTAGGAAGCAGGTGTGGAGAGAGGGCGTATAGGGAAGTACCAGGTGTTTCCTTATTCATGGGGCAGAGAGAGAGATAATTTCAACACAGATAAAACACTGAAAGAACCCAGGCTGCATATGTGCTAACTCAACGCAGATGATAAAATCGAAGGCCCCTGTATTCACAGAAACACTCAATATCGTATACCAACCGACATTCTGAGAGAGAGGGTGGAGGGAAGAGGCAGCTGGGCCACCCAGTGTGCAAGGGCAGGGTACAGTTAGAACTCAGATGTCTAGCTGGTTCTTCTATTCCATGATTATTCTTGGAATCGTATATCTGGTCAGGTGTCTTCTTATCTAAGACATCTTTTGCCCATGGGTGAGGGGGCAAGGGGACCTTTCTGCAATTAATTAACAACAATAATAGTAATAATTAACAGCATATCCTAAAGTCTATCATTTGGATGTAGTATATTAGCCTCATAACCTCATTAACTTGGAAATATTACAGTATGGGCAATTATTACTTCAAGCACTTACACAATTTCATAGTATGTCATTAATGAATGTATTTGGGAAACCTTTACTTAGTGCCAAGGCCACAGGAAGGGTTAAGGGGAGAGAGTGCCAGTGGATATAAGAAGTACAAAGCAGTGAGGGCAGCACCTTTGAAATTCTAGATGTGCGTTGGCTGCTAGGTCCCTTCCAAACTGTGCCTCGCAGTTACAAAAAGGAGGGACAGAGGTAGTCCAGAGTTGAGCCTGGCCTCCCTGAGTGGTGCAGAAGGGGCAGGAAGGTCTTGGGCCTCTACGGGGTTGAGCATCCAAGGTTTTCTCTAGGCCTGTTCCCTGGGACCCCTACCAAGCCCTATCCTTGATCAGAGAATGCTCACCTCGGAGAAATGCCCGACACCCAGAGAGACCCTGATACTGGTTCATACCTAGGGAAGAAATCCTGACCAAATCCCAACCAAAAACCCACGCAGGGGATCTTGGCTGGCTATGCCCTTTAGCGATCAGAATTATAGTGCTGGAAAAGTCATTAGGAAATTATAATTTGAAGATTAGCTGAAAAAAAGGCAGGAAATTGAATGAAGTTAGTCTAAGGGCACCATGAGACATTTCTGTAGCTGTCTGCTCAGAAAGGTCTTTGAAGGGTGGCCAATCCGCATGTCAGAGGTAAAATTGGACCCTGTGGCCATCATAGGCAAACAAACCATGAAAATAGGGAGTTTTCCTGATATGCCCCTTCCTGGAGACCTTTCCTCTTCACTGTGTGTTTGCGGCTGGCTCAGAAGCCAGGGGCACAAATCCAGCTAATTTACAGTGCGCAGAAGAGATTCCCAAGACCCAGGTATGCAAACCAACTGCAAAGGCCAGCACAGAGGTGCTCATGGCGGATGGCCTGTGACTCTGTGAGGGGACAGGCAGCCGCACTGTCAGGTGCACCCCCGTGACGCCTAGACCCGCTCGGCCGCGTGTGACATGCACCAATGGGCACAGGCACGGCCTGCCCAGTCCAGGGGAAGTTCTCCGAAAGTACAGAAACTGGAAACGAGATTCCAGGGGAACACAGGATTACAGAAAAATGAGGCAGATGACTTTGAGGTTGTGTTTCCCAGGCCCTTTTGCCAGGGACCTCATAAATATCTCTGTCCCACGGCAGAGGCTCCCACTCCTGGGTCCTGAACACCCCTGCCTCCAGTTTGCTGTTGTGTGCTCTGTGCTCTTTCCTTATGCCCAGGGCTTCTTCCTTTTTACCAAAACACTTTGTTTAAGATACGTCAAAGCTATAGCCAGGACGCTGCTCGTGAGAGTGTGGGGTAGGCACACTCCTCCCGGCAGCATGAGCTCTGCCGTGGCCTCTCCAACAGTTCCGAAGCTGTGCTGTGTCAGCTCTGCCCACCTGCTCTGTCAACTTGGTGGGGGGTCGACAATGGCCAGAGCAAATTCCAGGAAGTCATGGGGCCCTAGCCCTATAAGTCATGCTAGAAAACAATGCCTCCCTGGAGAGGGTGTCTAAAAAAAGAGGAATTTAAGACACCTTTGAGAGAAACCTAACATAATAGCTAAAGAACTCTGCAAAACTCTTTAGAAAAAAAGCTCTATGTGCGATCTGCATTTGTGAGTGCCTGTGCAGGTGTGTGCACACATGTGGGTGTGTGCTGTATGCATGCTTCAGTAGGGCTAAAGAAGAAGAATGGAAATTTGAGACAAGTGTTTCCTTATTTTTATGATTATCTACTAATAGTGTATTAGTCAGGATTCTACGGAGAAACAGAACCAATAGGATATTGCTATGGTTTGGATGTCTGATCCCTCCAAATCTCATGGTGAAATCTGATCCCCAGTGTTGGAGGTGGGGCCTGGTGGGAGGTGTTTGGGTCATGGGGGCAGATCCCTCACGAATGGCTTGGCGCCCTCCTAGCAGTAATGAGTAGTTCTCCCTTTCTTAGTTCCTACCAAAGCTGGTTGTTTAAAAGAGACTGGCACCCACCCTTCCCCCCTACTCTCTCTCTTACCTGCTCTCTGGCCATGTGACCTCTGCACACACCAGTTCCCATTTCACTTCCACCATGAGTAGAAACAGATTGAGGCCCTCACCAGGGGCCAATGCCAGTGCTGGGCTTACTATATAGACTGCAGGGCCAAATAAACATCTTTTCTTTGTAAATTACCCAGCCTCAGGTATGTCTTTCTAACAACACAAATAGACTAAGACACACACACACACACACACACACACACACACACACACAGGAGGATATTTATTACAAGAACAGGCTTACATGGTTATGGAGACCAAGAAGTCCCATAGTCTGCTGTTTGCAAGCTGGAGAACAGGAAAACTTGTTGAATGGTGATGTGATTCAGTCCAAGTCCGAAGGCCCAAGAAGCAGGAGTGCCAATGTCCCAGGGCAGGAGAAGATGGGTATCTCAGCTTAAACAAAGAGGTAATTCTCTCCTCCACCTTTGTGTTCCATGTAGGTCCTCGATGGATTGGGTGATGGCCACCCACACTGGGGAGGACCTTCTGCTTCACACAGTTCACCAGTTCAAGCACTAATCTCTTTTGGGAACATCCTCACAGCCACACCCAGAAATAATGGTTTGCCAGTTATCTGAACATTCCCTAGCGCAGTCAACACCTAAAATCAGCCATCACAGAAGTTAAGGGTGATACAGGAGGGTTACAGAGGACTAGAGGTGGGTCCTCAAGCTCATACCCCTGACGTTACCCAGGAGACCAGAGGGACTTAAAGTCTGAAGAGCCAGGAGTGCTGGCTCATGCCTGTAATCCTAGCTCTCTGTAATCCTCAGTGGGAGGATTGCTTAAGCTCAGGAGTTCAAGAACAACCTTAACAAGAGTGAGACCCTGCCTCTACTAAAAACAGAAATATTAGCCAGGCGTGGTGGCGCACACCTGTAGTCCCAGCTACTCAGGAGGCTAAGGCAGGAGGATCGCTTGAACCCAGGAGTTGGAGGTTGCAGTGACCTATCATGATGCCACTGCACTCTACCCAGGGTGACAGAGCAAGACTCTTTCTCAGTTAAAAAAAAAAATCTAGCAGAGGGACAGATATAATGAGCTAAAAGGAGTCAAGACTCAGACTCCAGCCTCCTGCACCAAATTGCCACTGAGAGTCTTGGTTTTGGGTTTTGCTGAGGTTGCATTTCCTCTCTGGCTCTTGGCCTAGATGAATTCTGCACGGGCTGCTGAGCAGTGTGATTGGGGTTGCACCAATCTGTATATTCCTTCCAGCCTGCCAATGTGAGTGAACTGATTCTAATTCCATTAAGGAAGCTGAAGATAATTTGAAGTTCTATTGAATTGAGTCCTTTTCAGAAGTAAAGTAACTATAAGTAGATTACAATTTGATATTCTTGGCCATTTTCTGTGGAATGGTGGAGGGATTGGAGGTAGTGAATAGTTGAGTCGCTTCATAGGGTGGAAAATGGCTTGTTTCCGGCTCATCTGAAGTTTCATGGCTATTGTAATATGATTAAACAAGGCATAAATGAAGCATTGGCGCATGTTCAATTCAACAATACCCCTTTGTGAATCTATTATATGCCAGGAACTGAGCGGTGTTCTCAGGATATGAAGCTGTGGGAGGCATAGACATCAAGATGCCAGCAATCTCTCAGCATCATTACATTAAAGGAAGGCACTTGACATCAGGAGGACACAGAATAGAGAGCGATCGACACTTGCAGGAGGTGGATAGAGTCAAGGAACACTGTAGGGAGGGAGGCAGCCTTTGCCCGAAGCTTGAGACAAATCAGTGGTGCCTAGGACAGACAGGTGGATGGCCATGAGTGTGGGCCATGGCTGGTGTGGGAAGTGGCTGGACATGAGAATGGACAGGCAGGGGCCTCCCAGGGAACAGTCGTTGAGGAAAGGTGAAGCATAGAAAGAGAGAGAATGTGGTCCGTGTGTTAGAACCAGAGCTCTGGCCACAGCAGGGGGAGGGGGGACATGGGCTGCTGACATTGCAGGGGTGTCAGGGACTTTGTAGAGAAGATGCTAGACTGGGCCCGAGCCTGGCTGTGTGGAAGGTGAGGAGGGACAGGTGCGATGGACGTTTCTGGGGCAGGGCAGACAGAACAGGGGTGTGCGGTGAGGGAAAGGAGGAGGAGGGATACATCCAAGGCCTTCAGCTTGAAAGCTGGGAGAAGGATGGCACCTCTCAATGGGACAGGGCAACTGGTAGAAACAGCAGGTTTGGGGAGGAAAAGGATATGCCCATTTAAAAAAAACAACTTTATATTTTAGAATAATTAGACTTATGGAAAAATTTCACACTAGTGTAGAGAATTCCCATAAGCCCTTCACCCGGCTTCCCCTAACTATGACCATCTATATAGCACAATGATCAAAACAGGGGATGAATGCTAATATAATACTATCATGGAAACTACAGACTTTCTTCAAATTGTACCAGCTAAGGTGGTTGATTTTTAGTTCTCTGGGTTGTGGTGCTCAAAGACACACTGGGGGCCCGGGCGTTGCAGCAAGACTTCTGCTTTCTCTTTCCACCTCTGCTCTGCACTTTATTCTGTTTGCCTTGGGGGCTGATGTATTCCTTTCTCAATCCCTTCAATGTCATTTTATTTTAGGTTATAATATACAGCATCTAAGTCACTCTCTCTATATGTATATCCTCCTCCTACTTTCTGTGGTCTCAGAATTTTATTTATTTATTTATTTTATTTTTTACTTGCAAGAGGTAAATCCACTTACCTTGTTCTCCATTGTGTCTTCCAAGAGGAATGTTGGCTCTCACGCTGACCGAGCACCTCCTAGATACTGGCACGGTGCTGTCTGCTCAGTCCTCACACCACCGTTGCGGGTGAAGGCCCCGCAGCAGAGGAGGGTCCTGGGGACCAAGCAGCTTACCCACCACGAGCAGCCGCGGGACCGAGTGACCCCGAGCCCGGCTCCTCCCCGTGTGCGCACAGCAGCTTGATGCACGGTCTGCCTTTGCCCTTCTGAGTGTTCCTTGTGTTTTCTCTATTTTTCTTCATAATGATATAGTCTTAGGCTCTTTTTCTTTCTCTCGTCATTGTAAAGGTGATACTATTTTTTTCATGCTTCTAGTGCTTGCCTTTATGTTGCTGGAACTTTCCTGCAAGTTCTTATCAAAGTCCTCCACGCTGTCCCGTCCAGTGGATGGCTGTGGTCCTCATCCGACCTCTGAGCAGCTTTGGGGGTGGGGGACCACAGTTCCTTTCCCCAAAACTTTCCTCTCGCACTTCCCCTGACACCAAGGTTGCACTTGCCTCCATGCCAGCGCCCCCTTCTCTACCCCACTCTACATGTTGCTTTGCTGTCAGCCTCGGGCCTGGGGTGTTTCCTGGTCTCTCTCTTCCTCTGCGCCTTTCCTAGATGGTCTCCTTCATCTTTATTGCTCTAAGTCCCACACCCAATCCACAGCTCCAGGTGCCACCTCTCTTCTGAGAGACCGACTGGCTGCTGGAAAACTCGGCTTGGATGTTCCATCGGGGACCCCAGCCTAACAGGTTGGCAACTGTACTCTTGTTCTCGGCTGCTCTCCTGCCCACACCTCAAGGAGTCAGTCTTTTCTCCTCCTTTCTCTCACTTTCCACAACCATGTCATTGTCATCAGCAAGTCCTGCAGATTCTAACAAAATAAATTCACTTCATGCACTTCTCCCTGTTTGCCTGCACCCTCCAATAGCTCTTCCCTGATCAATTGCAAAATCCATCTAAATATTCTCCTCCACCTCCTATCCACCCCCCACTCAGGAAGTGGAGTGGGCTTTTGTCATTGTAAGCCAAATTATGTCACTTCTTTGCTTAAGGAAACAGGCACTTTTTCTGTTGCTGGTGGGAGTGCAAAATGCTATAGAACATAATGCAAGGCAATTGGAAATTTCCATCAAAATTACAAATGCAACTATCCTTTGACTCAGCAATGCCCCCAGGAATTTGTCTTTTGCATGCATTTGCACATATGAAAAGCAATAAATGTACAAACTTCTTCTAAGCCTCATTGAAACAGCAAAACATCACAAACAACTCAAAACCCCTCCAAGAAGAAACTAAATATCAATATATAAGCTATGATATATTCACACAATATAATACTTTGAAGCAGTGAAAAAAAATTTTTGAGGAAGCCCTCCATATGCTGATATGAAAATATCTCCAGAATATACTGTTGCATGAAAAAGTTGAAAATAGTATTTTATAGTATGCTGTCTTTGTAAGAGGAGAGTAGTAGAAGTAAAAATTTATATTTGCTTGAGTGTGAGAGTGGCAGGAAGACGAGAACAGGGGAGAAGTGAGACTTCTCATTGTATAATTTGCTATAGTGTTTCGATTTGACTTTTGAATCTTGTTGAGTGTATTATTGATACACACAAACACATGTGCCCAGATTGCAGGGACTCCTAACAGCTTCTAGTGGAGATTCACATCGGTTAGCATAGCACTGGCTGCAGAATCAGGTCCTTACTTCCTCCATCCTCCCCTTGGATGGGCTCTCTCCCTCTAACTGGGCTGTGTTCAGTTCCTCGACCACCCCAGCCCCACCAGCCTCAGCGCCCGGAGTGGAACACACGTCACTCTTCTCCTTACGTGGCTGGATCTTCTATGTTTCAGGTGCAGCATGCAAGTCACCTCTTCAGAAAAGGCCTTGCTGGCCAAACAGTGCACAGGACGTTGTCTCCTGTCTTTCTCCGCCCTTAACTCCCTCCCGACATACCACATCATGCAATGCTTTGTACACTTTGTAATTTTCCAATTTGTTGTTAGTTTCTTGTTTGTCTTCTCGCTGGCCAGTTGGCTCCAGGAGAGCAGACTCTACTTCTTCTAATTCAAAATCCTAGGCACTCAATACATTTTTTGAATATAGAAAAATCTGTGCCTAAGCCTTTATTTATCAAATCAAACTTTTTATTGCAGAGTCATGAAAAAGTGACTTTTTACTTTTTCTCATTTTCAAAGAAGAATTTTGTTTGGTTTTTTGCTTTTTTTGATATTCAACCCTTCCTACTGCTTCACCCCTCCCCATAATATACTTTGGAGTCTTTGGAGACTTGTCTGATTTTTTTTTAACACTGTATAATTGACATTTGATATTTTCATGTTCTTTTTTAAAAAAAATTAATTTTGCATGCAGATTGTTGCCATGTTTATAACATTTATTTATACCTAAATCTATGTGTTCAAACTGTTTTGAGACTCTACCAACAATTCTTTCTTATCTTTGGATTCTTATTTTCATGTTTCTACCACTCTGCTGATATATGCCTTCTGTCTTAGTCTGCTTGGGCTGCCATAACAAAATACCACATGCTGGGCAGCATCAACAGCAGAAATTTATTCTCTCACATTTCTGGGTGCTAGAAGTCTATGCTCAAAATGCCAGCAAATTTGATTCTGGTGAGGGCTCTTCCATGCTTGGAGACAGCTGCCTTTTCACTCTGTGCTCACGTGGTCTCTTCTTTTACTGTGTGGAGGAGGGGGGGGGAGAGAGAAAGATCCTCTTCTTAAAAGGACACTAGTTCTATTGGATTAGGGCCCCTCCCATATGACCTTGTTTAACTGTAATTATCTCTTTAAAGGGCCTATCTCCAAATACAGTCACACTGGAGGTTAGGGCTTCAACATATGAACTTCTGTGGGGGCACAATTCAGTGTATAGCACTCCACCTTCTGGCCTTCTCACATTTATGTCCTTCTCACGTACAACATATACACACAGCCCCCAAAGTCTTAATTCCAGAATCAAATCTAAGTCCAAATTCTCATCAATATCATGTAAATCAGGTATGGGTGAGATAAAAATTCCTCCCTAGCTGCACATCTGTGAAACCAAATTTCATGCTTCTAAAATACAATAGGACAAGCTTAGGACATACATCCCCATTTCAAAAGGGAGAAATCAGAGAGAAGAAGGGATGATGGCTTCCAAGCAGGTCCCAAACTTAGCAAGGCAAACTGCACTAGACCCCAAGTCTTGGGCATAATCCTCTTTGGCTCAGTGCCCTGCCTTTTGGACCCACTGGGGCAGGAGCTTTGCTGCCATGCCCAGTTTGGTTCCCTCCTCTGGGCCCTGTGGGGCAGCCCCCCATAGCTTTCCAGGGTGGTCCTGCCCCCAGCGCTTCTGGTGGAGGCCATCTGGCCTGCTGAAACCGAGGTCACTGCCTCACTGACTGACTCCGATGAGGCAGCCCTGATGATTTCTGAATCACCTTCCAGATCATTCTTGCTTTTTCTTGAAGACTAGTTCACGTTTGTAGCTGAAGAGCTCTATTGTCCTAACCTGTAGAATCTGAGAAATACAATCACCTTCCTTCACTTTATCCCTTCTCTGTTCCCTTGAGTTCAAACTGATGGCATGTCCACTGTATGATCCCATAATCCCCTTACTGAGTGGCAGTCTAGCCACATCCTTGGTGCTCTCTTCAGGACACACTTTCTCTCTCTTTCTTTCTTTCTTTCTTTCTTTCTTTCTTTCTTTCTTTCTTTCTTTCTTTCTTTCTTTCTTTCTTTTCTTTCTTTCTTTTCTTTCTTTTTTTTTTTTCGCAATGTGGACAGACATTAAGAATTTTCCTAATAGTCATCTGAGCCTTCAGGGAACTGTAATCTTTTTGCTGGTGTGGAGGGGAGGGATCTTGCTTGACGTTGATGGCTGCTGACCGATTAGGGTGGTGGTTGCTGAAGACTGGGGTGCCATGGCGATTTCTTATGATGGGCAACAATGAAGGATGCTGCATCCATTGAGTCTTCCTTTCACGAAAGATTTCTCTATAGCGTGTGATGCTGTTTGTTTTGGGGGAAGACTGAGGAAAATAATTTTCTTTTGCAATACCAAGACCTATTATTTTAGGTACACATCCTTAAGATGTATTTTGAAAGAGTTAAGTATATGACTTCACTTTTATAGGATTCGAGCAAAGCTTTAGGAATTAGTCTATTTGAATTCAGCCTAGAAATCAATGAGAAATATTTATTCTATCAAAGCAGTGTCTGAACAATTTTCTCCACATCTCCTCCTTTCTCAGTTTCTCAGCCTCTCCCAATTTGTTCTTCATTTCTCTGTGCCCGCATTTCTTCACTCCCCTGCATCCATTACGCTCTGACACGAACCCACCTTTCTTTCTCCTGCTGCCTCTCCTGGGTTCTCCCACCACGCTCTCTCACATACAAGCTGTCACACTCTGGCAGTCTGTCTCCAGATTCCATCTTTCTCTGTCTTCTGCTTGCCCTGTCTTGCCTTCAGACTCTTCTGTCTTCCCTCAATTCTTGTCACTTTTTTTTAAATTTCAGCATATTATGGGGATACAAATATTTAGGTTACATGTGTTGCCTTTTGCCCCCTTCCCCCCAGAGTCAGAGCTTCAAGCGTGTCCATCTCCCAGATGGTGCACATCACACTCATCATGTATGCATATAGCCATCCCCTCCTCCCCCTCCCATCTGCCCGATGCCCGATAAATGTTGTTCTTGTATATCCGCTTAGGTGTTGATCAGTTAATACCAATTTGCTGGTGAGTACATGTGGTGCTTGTTTTTCCATTCTCGGGATACTTTACTTAGTAGAATGGGTTCCAGCTCTATCCAAGAAAATACTAGAGATTCTATATCACCATTGTTTCTTATAGCTGAATAGTACTCTGAATTATGTATTTCTTCACATCTTTTTTCCTCTATATTTCTTAAGCTCTTGCTATATCCATGCCTTTTACCTTACCTCTTAGCTATATCAGTGTGATTTACTTTCTATGCCTGAGGACACACACCTTCCCTGTGGGAAGCAAGGGTAGAAAATTCACAAAGCAAGCAGCCAAGGATGGAAGGCTGAGCCGCGGAAACACCTGTTTAACAGGGCCTCTGAACACCTTGCAGTCAAGGGCATTCCATCCAACTTTATAGTGACGTCTTGCAAAGGGGACCAACAGTCTTGGTTTGCCTAGGATTGTACCTGTTTGTCACTGAAAGTTCCATGTTCTCGAAAATAGTTAAGTCTCAGGAAAATTGGAAATGCTGGTTCCAACATCTTGCTAACTTTCATCCCACATCTTTCCATGCAGCCCTTTCTTCAAACTATGCTTACCTTGACATTGACCTTTCTATAGTAAGTTCCCAGTGGGGCCACTTTTGTTAGCAAGTCTTCTCCCTTGCACCTTGCCCAGATAAGTGTAGTGCTATTCCTTGATTGCCACGTTTTTCTTTTTCCCTAGATTTAACCTGCACTGCACATACCCTTACTCTATCTGTTTCAGTTGGGACCTGACATTTCAGGTATGTGAGCCTCTGTGGCCCCACTGAAAAGAGGCTCTTAATGCTGAGAGGTGTCTCTTTGTACATAAAATTCACTGCCAAAAACCTGTCACCAGGTTTTATGGAGTAGTGCCAGAGGAGCCTAGCCTTATTTCATGCTTTATCTCATCTAACCTGTTGTGGTCCCTCTTTCTGTCCACCCTAGCTATCCCAGAGATCACTGAACCTCCCATGGCTTTTGACCTGTGGTTCTGTTTATTGATGTCTGATCTGGTTTCAACTCTCTGCTTGGTATCTACACAAATGACCTGCACTTGAACTTGACCTGCACAGCAGGCCATATCTGACACAGAAGACCCCAGGGGCAGGAAATGAACACATTTTCCACCCCTGGTATCCAGTCTTCCTAAGCCATCTCCTTGAACTTTTGCTCCTCTGCATCTTGGTGTATTCAGATCCGCCAGCGAATCCATCTTCCTGTCTCAGAATTCTTGTTCTCTGCTTCCTGGTACTTCTGTTTGTTGATGTTTTAGCCAGGAATGATTTGGTAGCATGAAAGAGGAAGCCACTCAAACTAACTTATACAAAAGCTGGTGGCAGTCAACAAAAGAAAAATTAGATAATGAGAATTTCATCCTAATTTAAAATTTTTGTCCATCAGAAAACACTATCCAAAGAGTGAAAAGACAACCCACAGAATGGGAGAAAGTATTTGCAAAACATATATCTGATAAAAAAATTATTATCTGGAATATAGTATATAAAGAACTATATTTTTCTGAATATAGAAAAACAACAGAAAACAATTATCTGTTCATATTTTTTGCCCATTTGCTAATTGAATATTTTGGTTTTTCTAATGTTGAGTTTTTGAGCATCTTTATATATTCTAGTTACTAACCTTTTGTTAGATATGTGATTTGGAAATATTTTCTGTAGCTTATATATCCATTCTCTTCACGGAGTCTTTTGCAGAGCAAAATTTGTTAACTTTGACGAGCACCAAAAATCTATTCTTAGGCTTTGGGGCAATAAATCTAAGAAAACTTTGCCTACCCTAGAGTCTAAAGATATATATATATATATATATATATATATATATATATATATATATTTGTAAAACTGTCATACTTTACGTTTTACATTTAAGGCTATGAAACATTTTGAGTTAATTTTTGTATAAGGTATGAGGTTTAGGTTCAGGTTCATTTTTTCTTTCCTAATGGATGTCCAGATTATTTCCAGACTATTTTTTGAAAAGACTAACATTCTTCCATTTAGCTGCTTTTATACTATTGTTAAAATTGGCTGGGCATACTTGTTTGGATCCATTTCTAGTTTCTTTATTCTGTTTCACTGATCTATGTCTCTCTCTCCCCAGTACTCCAATGTCTTGATTACTGTAGCTATAGAATAAACCTTAATGCCAAGTACAATGCTTCCTCCACTTTATTTTTCTTTTTCAAGATTGTTTTAGCTAATATAGGGTCTGTTCCTTTCTAAAAAATTTAGAATAACAAAAATAATAATATAGTATAATAATAAATACAATAATAAATATAGTCTAAAATATATTTTAAAATAATAATTTTAGAATAATACAAATTTTGTCTATGTCTACAAAAATCCTTACCAGGATTAACATTAGGAATTAATTAAAATTTGGAACTGCATTAAACCTATAAATAAATCTTGGGAAAATTGACATCTTTACTATTTTTGAGTTTTCTAATGCATGAACATGGTACGTCTACCCATTTGTTTAGGTCTTCTCTGATTTCTTTCATCAGCAATTTGTAATTTTCAGCATATAGGTCTCACACAGGTTTTAAATGCCTTCCTAAGTTTAATTTTATTTGGGGTGATTGCAAATATTATTGTTATTTCTGCATATTTGTTCTCAGCATATAGAAATGTGATTGATATTTGTCTGTTGACCTTGTAAACCAGGACTTTGCTGAATTTACTTATTAGTTATGAGAGTTTTCTTATAGACTCCTGGCGGTTTCTGTGCAGACAATCAGGTCATTTTTAAATAGGAACAGTTTTATTTCTTGTTTTTTGATCATTATGCCTCATTTTTTTTCTTGTTTTATTGAAGTGGCTAGAACTTTCAGTACTATCTTAAATAAGAGGGGTGATTGTTGACAGCTTTGCCTTCTGTTTCCAACTTAGGGGAAATAGGAAGTAGTAAGTATGATGTTAGCTATAGTTTGGGGGGTTTGGGTTTTTTTTTTTTTTTTGTCTCTTTATCAAGTTGAAAAAATTTCTCTCTGTTCCCAACTTGCTGAAAGTTTTTATCATGAATGGATGTTGGATTTTGTTAAATGCATTTTCTACATCAATTGATAATATCATATGATTTTTTCCTTTATCTTCTTGACATGGTGGATTACACTGACTTACTTTAATTGTTGAACCAGTGTTATATCCCTGGAATAAATCCAATTTGATCAAAATTATTTTTGTACACTAACAATTGAGTTGATAATATTTTGAGGATTTTTGCATATTAATTCATAAGAAGCATTATTCTTCTCTCATTTCTAATGTAAACCTTTAGCACTATAAATTTCTGCATTAACTGCATCTCACATATTTTGATATGGTGTGGTTTTACTTTCATTCAATTCTATGTCTTTTAATTTTTTTTTTTTTTGAGATTTCCTATTTGACTCATGGATTACTTAGAGTGTTCTTTAATTTCCACTTGTATAGAGATTTTCCTGATGCCTTTCTATTATTGACTTCTAGTTTCCGTCCATTTTCATTGAAGAACACACAGTATGATTTTGGCTCTTTTGAATTTGTGGAGTTTTTTTTTAAACTAGAAAATATTTCTATTCAAAACTAGTAATGGAAGATGTAAGGCAAGAAAAAAATGACATTATTCTCTGACAAATGATTGTTTACATAGAAAACTCCATGAATTTTACAAAAACACTACTAGAACTAATAAATAAATGTAGCAAAGTTGCAGAAATCATGGCCCATAAACAAAATGCAGTCATGTTTTATGTATTAGGTCATTAAATATGAAATGTCCAATTTCGAATCAAAAGTTTACTATAATCTCAAACAAGAAGCAGTACAATGAAAGTATGCATCTAAACTATTCACACAGTTTTGCCATCTTAATAGTAGCTTGTTTATGCCAACAATGAAGAAGTCTGGAGAGTGAGTGGTGATGAAATTGCAAAAGGTGTTTTCCACAGCTTGTTGAGAATTGAATAGTTTTCCTTGCAAGAAGTCATCCAAAGCCTGGAAGAAGTGTTTATCATTTGGGGCAAGGTATGGTGAATATGGTGGATGACAGAGAGTTTCCAAGTCCAGTTTATGTAGTTTGAGCAGCATTGTTTTTTGCAACATGTGGTCTTGCAAAAGGATTGGCCTGTCTCTGTTGACCAATCTCAGCTGCTTCATCACAAGCATCCTCATCATTTCATCCAGTTTGTTTCAGTAGACATCTGCTGTAATTGATTGACTAGATTTCATGAAGCTGTAGTGGATAATACCAGTGCTGGGCCACCAAATAGACACCATTGGCTTTTTTTTAAATGACTATTTAGTTTTGGTTGGTGTTTTAGCACTTAATATTTACTCAACCATTGTGCTAAACGCTTGCAATTGTCAAAAAGAATCCATTTTTCATCACACATAATGATATGTGTAGAAATAGTTCCCCTTTATGTCCTGATGGCAGAGAAAGCTTCGAGACGATTTCTCTTCTGATGTTCATTTGATTCATGTGGTACCCATCCATCCAGCTTCTTTGTCTTGTCCATTTGTTTCAGATAGTCCAATATTGTTGCAATACTAATGTCAAACCTTGCTGCTAATTCATAGGTAGGTTGAGATGTATTTGCTTCCACTACAGCTTTCAGTACATCATTATCCACCTTGGTCTCAGGTCACTCGTGTGGCTCAATTTCAAGGTTAAACTCACCAGAATGGAACTTCTCAAACCATCAATGTACTGTACGTTCATTAGCCACATCCTTCCAAACACTGTGTTGATATTTCAAGCTGTCTGTACTTCATTGGTTCCACAACGAAACTCATATGAAAAAGTAATATGAATTTTTGACTTATCTATGGTTTCACAAAAATTGCTCTAAAAAAATTTTGGAAAGATAATCACAAGACAAAATGTGCATTTGAAAGAATGAGGATGTACCTTCCCAATAAAAAAATAAATAAAAAAACCAAGAAGTGTCAAAACGAAATGTCAGAGATATCAACTGTCAAACTTAGCACTTAAGGAAATCAGACGTTCCGCACATCACAACCTAATATTAATACTGCACAATTGAAATGGATGCTTTTTGCTTATTTTATTTTTTTAATTTACATATAATAGTTGTTTAGGACTGTAAATTTATGTCTTTTCCACAATTGGAGCAATTTTCAGCCATTATTTCTTTAAAAACCCTTTGTTCCACACTGTCTTTTCCCTCTCCTTCTGGGACGTTGATGGTACCATTTTTTGATCTTTTGTTATTGTCCCCCATGTCTCTGAGGCTTTGTACATTTTCTTTCAGTATATTTTCTCTCCATTGTACAGACTGGGTGAATTTTATTCATGTGTTTTCAAGTTCACTAATTCTATCCTCTTACACTTCCACTTGAGTTCATCCAGTGGGTATTTAAAAATTTATCTACTTGTGTTTTTCAGTTCTGTAATTTCCATTTAGTCATTTTTGTAGCACCTGCTACTTTGCTGAACTTTTCAGTTTTTTGTTTTTATTTGTTTCAAGAGAATTTATAGCTGATAGTTGTAATATTTTTATGACAACTACTTTAAAAATCCTTGTCAAATAATTCCAATACCTGTTTCTTCTTTGTTGGTGGTGTTAGTTGATTGTCTTTTCTCATTCAAGGTGGTTCTTGGTATGATGTGATTTTTTACTGTATCCTGGATGTTTTGTCTATTAGGCTAGGAGACTCTTAAGCCTTATTTAAATCTTTTATTTTAGCATGCTTTTAACCTGTTTAGGTCATGTGAGTCTTAGCTTACTTTTGTGGGTTATAGTACCAACAACAATTTAACAGTTAGAGACTTTGTAGTGTTATATTCTTCTGCTTGGTTTATCTGGTGCCCCTGGGTCTCCCACTGTTGTTTGCTGGTGCTGCCTGTAGGGAAGAAATGGTTCATCCAGGTAGGGCAGTCAGGTGTCTCTTCATGAGAGAGCAGTGTGGGAGGGATTCTCTTTAGGTGTCTTCCTTACTTTCTTGGTGTCTTTGACTGGGAGAGGAGAATTTTGGGCCCACAGGAATGAAGAGACTTCCAAAACTAGATTGTTTTATGTGATTGGGTCCTGTTTTTCTTTTTGGCCTAGCTGTTCCTGTGTCTGGATTGGGGAAAAGAATATGGCAACTATGTATGAATTAAGGACTCTATGACCCAGATTCCTGCTCCTCTATGTCTATCTGAGATATAAAGATTTAGATTTATATAAAAGCATGTATATTAATGCCATTGAAATGACAAATGTATAAATAATTTATGATTCATCTATATACTGCAACACTATTCAATAATAAAAAGAAATAAACAATTCATGCATGCAGCAATAGGGATGATTCTTAAACATATTTTGCTAAGTGAAAGAAGAAAGGTCCAAAAGGCTACGTATTATGTGATTCAATTTATTTAACACTGGAAAAGGCAAAAATACAGGAAGGAAAGCAGATGAATGGTTGTCTTGGATTGGAAGAGGGGTTTTATATACATGGGTAGCACAGGGGAAATTTTGGGGTGATGGAATGGTTTTATATAAAACTGTAATGGTTGACAGTTCCACACATTCTATTCCTTTGTCAAAATTCATAGAAACATTTACCACAAAAAGTGAATTTTATTGATATAAATTTTAAAAAATCAACTAGGATATGGGGAAAAGATTGAATCCAGACTGTGATGAATGAATCCAACTTTATTATAATGAATTACATAAGCACACTGATGGCAGAGGAAGAAATGCGCTGACCTGAGAAGCTCAAAAAGCATGTTTTGACTAGTTACCTCAAGGCTAAAGACAAAAAGAACATCCCAAATACACTGTACTGGTACATTTGTTTCCCAGAGGGGTTGAATTAAAAATTCTGAAACCATTTTATGCGTATATTAGTTTACAATAAATAAGTAAATACAGAGAATGAGAGCCAGGTTTGACACCATGGGAGAAAGAAGTTAATAGAAGTAAAGGAGGAAGTCTAAAGTGAATTCTGTGACACTGCATTGAAATTGGGGAATCAATATAGACTCATGACTGTATGTGTGTAGGTGTGTGCCTGTGTGTGTGTGTATAAATAGATAAGAAGTAAATATAGATCTGTATACACATGAATTAGCATACATCTCCCAGCCCTATTCACTGATAAGAACTACAGGCTATGAAGCCCAAGTAGCAATGAGCATACCTTGTGTTAAGCCCCTGGTTTCTAATTATGATTCTTAAACAAAAGAAGAACATGGCCCTTTGGAGATGTAGCTGATTCCAGGCCTGTGGAAGGGAAGATACACAATGATCCTGGAACATCCCCTGGTGCCAGTAAGTCAGGAAATGGTACAATAAGACAGATCAAGGAAGCAAAACAAAAGCAAAAAAAGGATACAACATGTCAAAAGAGCACAAGATCAAACCTGAAAGAACTCTAAATGTCTAAAGAGCAATAGCTAAAGGGTTCTCAATGAACAACTTGGGATACAAAATAAGATTAATATTGGAATAAAATTCAAGGATAAAATAAATACCCAGGAAAATAAATACCCATCCCTACTGATACAAATGATGACTGAATACATAAATAAATAAAGGAGAAGTGATAACTTTTCCTTATATAAGAATTCCAATTAGTAAATATAGAAGGAATGGGAGACATAAAAATATCACCATTTGAGCCCTATAGATTTAATTGTAATGAGCAAAATCCATTGGTGAACGTTAAGTAGTAGGAAAATTTTAAGCAGAAAGTACATAATTTTCTAAGTATCTTTCCCAAAATATTTAGTAATTACAAAGAGAAAAAGAGCAAGTTTACACTGGAACACCCTGCAGACACCATCTAAGCCATGTGATCAGGATTCCCATCACCAGTAGTAAATGATCAACATCATGTACCCACTTCTGTTATGTCAGGGCACATCACTTGGTGATATCCTTACCAATAATTAATAAACTCAATCTAACCATGAGAAAACATCAGAAAAATTCAAATAGAGGTACATTCTACAAAATATCTGTCCAGTACTTTTCAAAAAAATCGAAGTTATAAAAGACAAGGAACAACCAAGGGATTATCACAAATTAGGGAAGACTAAGAAAGCATGGCACCTAAATTCAATGTGATGTCCTGGATGTATCCAGAACAGATAAAAATGCAGTATCAGAAAAATTTGTGAAGTCCAATTAAGTCTCTATTTTATTTTCCAGTTTTTTATGACTGTTAATTTTTTAATTTTGATAAATATTCTGTGGTTATATAAGATGTTAACATAAAGGAAACTGGGTGATGTGTATGTTGTAACTTTGTATGATTTTTGCAACTGTTTTCTAAGCCTAAAATTAGCTCAAAAATACAATTAGGTAACCTTGTGTGGATGACAGGAAAACAGTCAGTGATACCCCTGTATAACCAAATAGTGAATGAAGTGTTCTAATAAATGAAAATAAGACTTATTGTTTCTAGTTGGTCTGATACGTAAGAAATTTGGAAATCATCACTCCCATCCTCACAAGAGAAAAGCTAAACAAACTGAATCAATAACTCTGCTTATCCATCATAAAATCAAGATCACAGGGCAAACCGTTGTCCCAAAAAGTTCAGAGACAGACAGGCAGATATGGAGAATCACGGCTTACCACAGCAGAAAACCAGGAGCAGAAACTGTATCTGGAGCCAGTGCCAGTGTAGAAAAACTTATACCATAATTGATGAATTGTTGGAGGCTTAATGTGGACAAGCTTGAGTGTTAAAAACTCCAGGAGGGCCCAGTCTTAGGGTGGCTGGGGTCAGGCACACTTTTATGAGTTTTATCTCCAGGATACCTACCGACTTTTCATAGTGAGAATTAGAGAAAAATTTCTTTGTGCTTTCAGCAGGGGAAGAGGAAAGCAGCTATTTTGAAACATAACCACAGCATTTATTCTTCCTAACAAGACCTGCCCTCAATGAGAACTATTTTATCAGAGCCTAACTGACTTATGACAAGGAAATATCCAACTCAAGCCCTTCCATCTCATATGAGGATCAGGGAGTAACTGAGAAGCACTTGTGAAGGTCACAGCCCAGAGGCACAGGTTCACTAAAGGGATGAGACCTAATCATAGGGCTATGGAATGCTTCTCTCTCCCCACACTTGCAACCCTATCAGTAGAGCTCTTGTGTGATAATAGCAAATTGCAGCTGAAAGAATGGCACATCTCAGATCTGGTTTAAGGAGAGGTCTCTAGGGAACCCAAGGACAACAGGGAAGACACAAATGAGAAAACTGGAGAAAATTATAGTCTCTGACACTTACAGCAGATGGTAAACACAGCTAACTCCAAGCCAGATAGATATAAAACCTCACAGTAAAGGCCTACTTACCCCAGTTCCTTTTATCCAGTATATCATGTCTGGCTTTCAACAAAAAAATCACAAGGCAAACTAAAAGACAAAACATATCATTCGAACTGACAGGGCAAGCATCAGAACAAGACTCAGTTATAGCAAAGATTTTGGAATTTTCAGACTGAGAATTTATAACTATGATTAGTGTGCTATGGCTCTAATGGCAAAAGCGGAAAAAATGCAAGAACCGATCAGTAATGTAAGCAGAGAGAGGGAAGCTATATGAAAGAATTAAAGAGAAATACAAGAGTATATATCCAAAGAAAATAAAGTCACTATATGGAAGAGATATTTGCCCTCCTGTGTTCATTGCAGTATTATTCACAATAGTCAAGACATGAGATCAACCTAAGTGTCCATCTGTGGATGAATGGATAAAGAAAATACGATACATATAAACAATGGAATGTTATTCAGCCTGAAAATAGAAGGAAATCCTGTCACTTTTCACAACACGAATAAACCCAAAGGACATTATGCTAAGTGGAATAAGCCAGACACAGAAAGACAAATACCTCATGATCTCACTTGTATGTACAATCTGAAAAGTTGAACTCATAGAAGCGGAGAGTACAATAGTGGTTATCAGAGTCTAAGGTGTGGATGGAATTGAAATTTTGGACAAAGGATATAAAATTTCAGTTAGGAGGAATAAGTTCAAGATATTTATTGTAATTTATAGTAATTATAATTAATAACAATATGCTACATACTTGAAAATTGCTAGAGAGTAGATTTTATGTGTTCTATCCACAAAAATATAAGTATATGAGGTAATGTAATGTTAAATAGCTTGATTTAGTAATTTCACAATAAATACATATATCAAAACATTATGTTGTAAACCATAAATATATATAATTTTGATTCATCAATAAAAAACTTAAAATAGAAATGCAAGAAATCAAAACTACTGTAACAGAAATACAGAATGTCTTTGGTGGGCTCATTAGTAGACTAAGCACAGCCCAGGAAGGAATCAACAAATTTGAAGAAATGTAATAGAAACTTTCAAATCTGAAATTCATGCAGAAAAAGGAATGAAAAAGATGGAACAGAATGTCCAAGGAGTAGGACAGTTACAAAAGGTGGAACATGTACATAATGATAACATGAGAAGGAGAAAAGAGAAAAGAACAGAGAAAATATTTGAGGTAATAATGGCTGAGAGGTCCCAAAACTAATGTCACACACCAAACCACAAATCCAAGAAGCTCAGAGAATACCAAGTGGGATAAATTCCAAAAAATATGTATCTAGGAATATCATATTCACACTGAAAAATATTAAAAGACAAAGGGAAGATCTTGAAAAAAGACAGAGGGGAAAAATAACAACTTCCTTATGGAGGAGCAAGGGTAAGAATTACATCTGACTTCTTCTTAGAAACCATGCAAGTAAGAAGACAGTGGAGTGAAAGATTTAAGGTGTTGACAGGAAAAAAAAAAGCCTAGAATTTTGTACTCAGAGTAATTATCTTTCAATAGTTAAGAATAAGTAAATAACTTTTTCAGACAAACAAAAATGGGGGAGTTTGCCTCACAAGAAATATTAAAAGAAGTTCTTCAAAGGGAGGGAAAATGATATAGGTCAGAAACTTGGATCTACATAAAGAAAGGAAGAGAATTAAGGAAGGAATAAATGAAGGTAAATAGACTTTTTTATTTTTCTTGTTCTTAATGGATCTAACAGATAATGGTTTATTCAAAGTTATAATAGTAACAATAAATTGTGTGGTTATAGCATAGAGATAAGTGAAATGAATGATAGCAATTTTATAATGGATGGGAAGGAGGAATTGTAAACATTCTCTTATAAGACCCTTGAAGTGGTACAGTGTATTTGAAAGTGAATTTATATAAATTGTAAATGTATATTTCAAACTCTAGGTCAACCACTCAAAAACATTTAAAAAGAAATACAATTTTTATACTGAAACAGGAGAGAAAATAGAGTCATATGAGATGCTCAACCAAAACCAGAGGAGGCAGAAAAAAAGCAGAAAACAAAAACAAGGACATTGAATAGAAAACATTAGAAAATATCAATCCAGTTATATCAATGATCACTTTAAATGTCAATGGTCTAAATACTTCAATTAAATAAAGTCAATGTCAAAGTGGATCAAAAAATAAGATCCAATTATACGTTGTCTGTCAGAAACCCATTTCAAGTATAAAAACACAGATCAAAAGTAAATGGATAGAGAAACATATGCCATGCTAACACTAACGAAAAGAAAGCTGTGGTAGCTATATTAATTTCAGACAGAACAGACTTCAGAGCAAGGAAAGTTATCAGGGATAAAAAAGGACATTGTGTCATAATAAAGGGGTGAAATCACTAAGAAAACATCCGAATTATTAGTGTGTATGCACCTAGCAACAGTGCCAAAATACATGAGGCAAAGATGATTAAACTTTAAGGAGAAATGGATGAGTCCACTATTACAGGTGGAGACTCTAATATTCTTCTGTCAGTAATTGACAGATCCAGCAGGGAGAAAAATCAGTAAGAACATAGCTGAATCTAATAACACCATCAATCAACTGGATCTAATTGACATTTGTAGAATACTTCATGCAACAACAGCAGGATACACAATCTCCTCAATTTTACATGCTTATATTCACCAAGATAGATCATATTCTGGCCATAAAACATAACAAATTATAAAACTAAATAAAAACAAAGTGACAAAATAATTATATTAGCTTTTTTATTACACTCAGTTAATAGAGCCAGACACTGAGTATCATTAGTTGGAGATATCAAAAGAGTGAAAACCAGCCAGAATGTGCTTCTTGGTGAAAGGTCACAGCACAACCAGTGGCTTTTCAAAAGTATTGAACCTGAGTTTGATTAAGCCTCTGGATCCTGCTGATAGTCTGTAGAAAGTAGACAGGGCAGGGAAACATGCTGAGCTGCACAATGAGTCTGAAATCCAACTACAGGTAAAAGAACCCAGATTCTTCAGCAGATAAATTGTATAAAAAAATAAAGAGATAGTAAGAAATAAAAGGATGGAGGAGTAACCTTAAGATTGACTGAAAGATAATTAAACATAGCAGCTTGGCAAAATAAATATAACTATACTATAGTGTCTATTATACTCACTTGGATGGTAAAACTACGAAGAAATGTGAAATGCCTATTACAAAAATCTGCATAGTTATATGTAGAGGAAGAGATGGGCTGTTATTTGGATAGTGAGGAGGAGAGGGCTTTTGGGGTTGCTGCAAAGTTCTCTTTCTTGACCTGGGTGGTTGTGACACAAGCACTTGCCTTATAATCATAATTAATTAATCTCTACATTTGTTTTGGTCTGGTTTTCTGTTTCATTTTAAAACAAAAGTTAAATAATAAATAAACTAATGCATACATAAATCCAAGACAAAAGTTAATGGGGGAATGTGTCCTGGAGCTTGAGGGAAGAAAATGCATGTGTGGGGAGGAAAGGGGATCTCCTTCTGCCTCTGTTTCTTTGTGCACAAGTCATACCTTGCCTGATCATATGCAGAAATAACCCCTCATGATGTTTCCCTGCTCCTGGCGTGCTCAACTGTCCAGCTCCAAAGTTAATTACAATTGTCATTCCTGAACAGGTTAAGAGAGGGTACCTGATTAGGGTTATCTAGCCCATGAAGTGCTTCTCCCTGGATTCAGTGTCCAGCAGTGGAGCGAAGAATGGAGGCCATGTGCAGCCAGGCCTCCTCTATTTCTGTCTGCTCGTGGGAGACCAGGGAGGAAGTTATGGTCATCTCCAGCATGATATGTGTGTCTCCTTGAATGTTTTGGGGGGTTTTCTTGCCTTGTGATATTCCAGATTTTCTTTCCATAAGGCTCAATTAATTTTCTTCTCTATTTTTTAGTGTCTTATTGTTTGTGCATTAGAACTGCAAAGTCATGCAATCTTAAAACCATCAAGTTATTAAATCTGAGGATCCCTAAGTCAATCTGAGAAACATCGTTATCCTTATTCTGTGCTCACTGTCCAAATGCCTGACTATACCAATTATTATCTGAGCCGTATCCATTCTCTTTAAAAAGGACAAATAAAAATTTATCTCAATTTGAAATTTTAACTGTTCTGGTAGATGCTATTTCTTCGATGAGTTGGCATTTCAGAACTGAATCCTCCAAAGAAGCCTTATGTACACAAGTCTCTATAGCCCTGTTTTCTCAAGGTCAAACAAGTTAAGGCTAGCTCTAGGCATGAACATCCTTTTCATAGTTGCTAGAGGTTCAGATTTATGTTTTCTGTGTATTGATCACCAAAATAGAAAATGAGGGCTATAATATTAGAGAATCTCTGAGTCATGAGTTTTGAATATCTATGAATCATGGAATCTGAAATCTGCTGAGTCATGATATTTGAAAATTACGTTCACACGCAAGCCTTGATTTGCATTTGCAGAATATTACACTTGCGACTGTGGAATCCCACAGTTGTTCTCTCTGCAAACTTCAGCTTTGATTCAAACATTCTGTGACTGCAAATTCATAAATCCTGAGAAATTAAGAGTCATGAAGTCATAATGTCTTAAAGATATAGCTGGGAAGGCTGGAGCAGTGTGCTCATGCAAGCTGAGAATGTGCAAATTGAGATGGTAGCAGATATATTTAACATATTTCATTATTAAAGGAAGTCCCTGGGGGAACTCAGATATTAAAAGTGGTGAGAAAGATGGACATCCTAATAACCTATTCTGCATCAGCTACCTGTTAGTTACTTTATATAGATAACCTACCATTTGTGGTATTATTTCCATTTTAGGGGTGAGGAAGCCAAAGCTGAGGATGATTTGATATCAAAAGTCAGCTGATAGATGCCAGAGCCAGGACTTTCACTATCAGAAGGCTTGATAGATGGTCACGGCAGCATGGAAAGAGTGAGAGGACCATGGAGAAGTCACCCTCTGGCCAGTGTTTCATCCCAGCTGTCTGCAAAATCTTCAATCATCTACACCCACTCTCCATCTGGGTGAAATAACAAGAGCAGAATTTTGGCTAACTCACAGGGTTTGCAAATGGTCTTCTGTCCCCTACTCTGTTGTCTAAAGTGCCCACATATCCTTACTCTTCCCCCACTTAAATCTTAGGGCTACTCTGGGAAAGTGTCTAGGAGTGGATCCCAAATTTTTGGATCTGTAAGTTAGAATCACCTGCTGATCTTTAAAAACTCCCAAAGCCCTGGCCACACCCAGACCTGTTAAACCACAATCCATGGAGGAAGTGGAACACTAGCCTGGGTACTTTTTAAGCTCTCTAGATCTATGGTCCTCAACCCTCGGGCCATGGATCAATGTCAGTCTGTGGCCTGTTAGGGACCAGGCCACAGAGCTCAGATGCAACCAACCCGCAACCCCTAACCCCATCCATGGAAAAATTGTCTTGAAACTGGTCCTTGATACCAAAAAAGTTGGGGACCACTGCTCTAGATTATTGTAATGGAAAGAAAAGTTTGAGAACCATAGGCTTATTCTGTTATTCATGGAAAGCAGTGATTTCTTCTAGGAATCAAGTAAGGGAGGTTTTTAAAAAGTACGTAAGCCCAAGACCCAAAACAGTGGGATTAGAATCTCTGGGAGGAGGCTGGGCATGGATGTTTATTAAAAGCTCCTCATGCTGATAGATGAAATTTTTGGAAGGTCAAGGCAGGAGCTCCCTGAACTGTTAATCCTTTCCTGGGACTTTGCAAACTAAGTTTTAGGGGTTTCCTCCCTGTGAATAAACAAATCACTCATATTTGCTTAACTATTGAGGGTTGGATTTTTGTCAGTTGCAAGTTCTAGAGTTCACCAGGCATCTTGCTTTTAGCTTTAAAATTCCACATCCCTGGAAACCTGCAGTCACAGGCAAACTGTGACTTTATTCTACTTGTAATCAAACCATTGTGACTATTTTCCTGCTGGATTTCCTGGGATGTCCTCTCCTCATTCTCCCAACTGGGGTTGGTAAATGAACCACCACTGTAATTTAACTTAACCATATGGAATGCTGGATACATTTCCCATGTATATTCTGAGCTGTCATCCCAACCTTCACTGACTCCTGTTCTCACCACAGAACTCCTTCTTTGCTTCTGACCTTACTCAACACAACCCCCAGACCCTGTGGTGGACACCAGGTCATCTCTCAGTCATGCTTGAACAAAGCAGTTCCTGGAACACCTGTTCTCACACGGATTGCTTTTTGTTGATCAGCCTCAAGATGCCTTGTAACTTGCAAACAAGCCAGGGCACTTGACCCGCAAACGGGAAAGGGCAAAGGAGGAGATGCAAACGTCAACTCCCTGAGGCAGAGTGGTGAGAACCAGTCCATGCTGAGATGAAAACATTCTGAGAACAGAAAATAGCGGTGGGAAAAGTTGAGGTAGACTGGGACAGATGCCAAAAGAACAGTGTTAAAAATAAAGACACTGCAGGTGAGAGGTGCTGCAGTCTTGTACCGTCTTTGTGTGTTTGTCATTTGTCATTTGTCTTCCATTTTTATTCCTCCTCCCCAAGTGGGGCCGCAACAAGTGGCGCAGCAAGCAGGGTCTCTTCTGCATCAACCGGGGTTGAGGAACCAGAGGGGACCCTCTTTAGTGAGTACCCGTGGCAACCAACAGTAAGGACCTCTGGCAGTATGGGAAATTCCCCTTCAACAGCTGAATGCAAATATCAAAAGTTATTACTAGGGCTTTTACATTCAGTCGGGGTGGAGGTTAAAGAGGCCACCCTGAAGCAGCTGTTTGATGTTGTACAGCGACATTGTTGCTGGTTTCGGTTTCAGTCAAAAGTGTGACTTAATGCTCATAGCTGGCAGCAGGTGGTAAAAACCCTGCGGCTCCCCCATCACCGGGGCGACACAATTAGTCTGAAACTTTAGACCATATGCAGCGTGATCACACAAGCGCTACAATTATTAAAAACTACCTCAGAGAGGGCCAATTTCCAAGCCAAGGATGAGTATGATGGCTTGGGCCCCTCCTACCCCTCTATGAAAATCCTGCCGCAGTCCTGGGGGATGAAAAAGAGGAGCAGGTCTCCTTTCATCATCTGCCCCGATTCGGAGATTACTGAATTGATTACCTTGCTAAAACAGTGTTTATCTCACTCCTCTGCTAAGGCTGCCTTTCCCTCGGCACCCTTGGCTTATCCTGTTTCATTGCCGCCGCCGCCACCCCCACCGGTTCCTTTACCGGGAGCTTCGTTTCAAGTTCCTAATTCAAAGAATAGGGATGATGATGATGATTTCCCTTTGCCTCCTGTTTTTGATAGGCGGCGCTGCATACCACACTGCTTTACTGGCAGGAGCCATTCAAAAGGGATCTCAATGCCCTGTGTGTTATAATTGTGGGAAAGCTGGTCACATTTGCAGAGAGTGTCACCAGGAAAAGGGCTCCACCAAATCTAAATCGCCTGCCTCAGCACTGCCAAGTATTTGTCCCCGATGTGGCAAGGGCTTCCATTGGGCTGGTGAGTGCCGATCTCGAATGGACAGAAATGGAAATCCCCTGCCCCCTCCACTTAAGCCCTCTTTGGGAAACCCAATGCGGGGCCCTCAGCCCTGGGGTCCCTTGAACAACAATACGGGGTTTCCACAATTTCCAATCAGCAATGGAGTTGCCCACCAGCAAGCCAATCAGACCAACCCCCAAAAGTCACATAGCTGTACGCCGCTACTCCCGGTAGTGCTGCTGCTGATTTGGCTGTGGCTTGCATTTATACTTTGGCCCCGGCAGGGGGAGTATACAAATTGTCCGCACATGTTTATGGCCCACTGTCAGATGGCAAGGTGGGATTGATTCTTGGCCGTAGCAGTGCTATGATGAGAGGTCTCTTTGTCCATATGGGTGTTACAAATTCAGATGATACAGAAGAAATTAAAATAATGGCTTCTGTGTCTCATGCTATGCAAGTCTATGCTGGGGAACGTATTGCACAACTCTTACTGCTTCCCTGTTTTTCTTTTGCTTCACACAACACTCAACAGACTGGAGGGTTTGGCAATACAGGAAAAAAGATTTTTTGGGAGACTCTAATACAGGATACCCATCCTGTGTTCACTCTGACGATTGTGGGCCAAACTTTTGAGGGCCCTGTGTACACGGGTGCCGATGTTTCTACTATTAGTCTCTCTCAATGGCCCTCCAATTGGCCCAGGGTCCTAGTGCCCACCATTTAATCTGGTCTGGGTCAAGCCCAGTGTGTTTACCAGAGCACAAAACCAAAAGAATGCATGGAGCCGCATGGTCAACGAGCCTTTCTATCATTCTATATCATTGACATAGCCATTAACCTTTGGGGCTGAGACCTCTTGCGCCAGTTTGGAGCCTTTTTGTCTATTCCTCACTTGAGCACCCCTGTGAAAGATATGATGCTTAAAATGGGATATAATTCTCTCCCCCCTGCAGACACCAGTTTGTCTTTAAATTCATTGCCACTGCTCAAGAAGAGTCTCAAGCCTTGTCACTAAGATGGAAAACCGACACCCCTGTATGGATCGAGCAGTGACCTCTACTTTTGGAAAAACTTGAGGTTCTAAAACTTTTGGTGTCCAAACAGCTTGCCACTGGCCACATAGAACCGTCCACCTCCCCTTGGAATGCACCCGTTTTTGTTATTCGAAAGAAGTCAGGGAAGTGGCGCTTTCTTATGGACTTGCGGAAGATAAACAAATGCATCCAACCTATGGGGCCGTTGCAACCTGGTTTGCCTTTACCCTCTATGATTCCCCATGATTGGTCCATCATGGTCATTGATCTTAAAGACTGCTTTTTTACTATCTCTTTACAGCCTGTTGACAAAGAGCGTTTTGCTTTCACCATCCCTGAGATTAACAGCTGCCCCACTGAACGATATCAGTGGCGAGTTTTGCCTCAAGGTATGCTTAATAGCCCCACCTTGTGTCA
>CAUYRT010006531.1:0-13955 GCA_963574885.1 Lepilemur ruficaudatus
CAAGATGGTTAACAGACCTAAACCTAAGGCAGGAAACCTTAAGAATCCTAGAAGAGGATGTTGGGAAGACCCTCTCAGACATCGGTCTAGGCAAAGAATTCTTGAAGAAGACCCCCAAAGCAATCAATGCAGCTACAAAACTAAACAAATGGGACCTGATCAAATTAAAAAGCTTCTGCACAGTTAAAGAAACTATCACTAGAGCAAATAGACTACCCACAGAATGGGAGAAAATATTTGCTCTTTACACCTCCGACAAAGGTCTGATAACAAGAATCTACCTAGAACTCAAAAGAATTAACAAGAAAAAATCAAAAAAGCCCATTTATAAATGGGCAAAGGAGATGAACAGAAACTTTTCCAAAGAAGACAGAATAATGGTGAAAAAACATATTTAAAAAAAGGTTCATCATCTCTAATCATTAGAGAAATGCAAATCAAAACCACAATGAGATACCACCTAACCCCAGTGAGACTGGCCTCTATCAGCATTTCTTATGAAGTTCTCGTCTGTGGAGTGTAGATGGCAAAGACTGCATTTTCTCACCCTCAGTATTGATGTGAGGGTCACGTGTTTATCAGAAACTTACCCTACAAGATCTATGGCTTTCTTAAAACCACACCAATATGGAGTCCATGCCTCAGTATTGTTTTAGTTCCCAGAGTACTTTGTTTATATATTCATTATGGCATTTTTATAAGAGGATACTTTGAGATATTAATGCAGGTTAATTTTTTCATATTTCTTATAATCTGAGTTTTTCATATCACTCTTCTTTCTGCCATTCAGGAGGAAGAATAACTTTCTAAACTCACTGCACTCATGGGGCACATTATTTATCCTGGAGAACAAAGAGTCAAATTTTGGGCTTTTAATTCCAAATGAAGGTTCTTGAAATACATAACAAATCAAGCCCACCACAGGAGGCTCACACAGGAATAGTAGACTTTCTATATTCAAAGATACCTTTATTTTGCCCTGGCTTTTAAGCTGAACATAAAATGATATATTTCCTTCAATATAGTAAAACTGTTACTCTTTTGGCTCCATGCACTCAACACTCAGGCAGTGTTGCTGTGGAGAAGCATGACATCAATTTATTTCTTCTGCTTTTGCATGTGACTTTCTTTTTCTGTTTGAAAGCTTTTGGAATTTTCTCTGTGATCTTCTAAAATTTCACCTTTTTGGTAACAAAGTGTGTTTTCTTTAACCTATGTCACACTGTGTGTCCTTTAAAGTTGAGACACTCTCAGCCAACATTTCTTCAAATATTTCTTCTCTTAATGTTTCTGTCCTCTGGAATTTCTGTCTTAAGGATCTTAATATCCTACTTATACCCTTCTGTCTAGTAGCTACATTGTTACATTTTCTGTCTATTTATTTTTACTTCGCAGGACAGATCTGTAGCCTGATCTTTCAGATCAATAAGTTATTCTTTGAAAATTTTATACATGCACACACACACTCACACACACACACAGATCTCTCCTGGTTTTTTTTTTTTTTTTTCCTAGCCATGTAATAACTTTAACTGTTTTATTTTTCCTGGCCAGTGTACAAATTTTTCTTCTTTATAACTGCTTATCTCTGCTTCGTGTTACAAATATCCTCCTTTATTCTCTGAAAATATTTTCATTGTCTGTTCTGTCTGGTTCATTATCTTTGGTCCACTTGCTCTAGATTCTCTACTCTGTTGTCTTTATTCTGTTGATGTTTTACACTTTACATGTCTCATGATATTTCCCTGTAAATGCCTAGTCCTGTGATGGAGATTTTAACGGGGGAAAGGCAAACAGCTCTCTCCTCCCTACTTTCTCCCCAGTAACGGTGCCTCTTAGGCTTGCACCCTGCACCTTTGAGTAGGTGTAGGCCATGCTCTGTTTCATGCTGGTTTGTGGGTGCAGAGGAGGAATGAGCTGAGAAGGCCAGCTGGTCCACCTGCATGTGCTATTAGGCACTCCTCACCTACTCAGGCCTGCCATTTCCGTGTGGTCCTTCACCAGCCCACGTCTGATGTTGCTCTTTTTCAGCCATGGACAGTCTTGAGGAACAAAGGAAGCACATCAAAAATGGAAACCCAGGCCATCCCCCATCTGCATCATCCCAATCTCTTCTCCCCTGTGGTACTCCCTCATCCAACACGTAATTCATCTGTATTCTGTATTTCCTGGGACTTCCCCACCACTGTCATGCTCGTGTCTCAAATCCATCAACCTTTTCATCATTGTTTGTGTTAGCTCAAGGTTGAATGTACGTCAGGGAAATTGCCAGAAAGCCACATTCATTGGTCGCCTTGACAATAACCAGAAATCCTCCTATTATTTGGGCATTTTTATGTCCTCTTATTTTGTCATCACTGAATGCTGAAGTTCAGGATACATGGGGTGAACTCAGAATGTTTTAGATGAGAAAAGGAACCCTAATAATGGGAAAGGTTAGGAGCCCTTGCTTTTCTCATCCCCCAGGGGATTCAAACTCTTCTCCTCCAAGCTTTAGGGGTTCAGCAGAGGAGTCCAGGGGGTTCAGGGGAAGTAGATGGGGGTTGAGTGTTTCAAACTTCCTATTTCAACCACCTGTCCTATTTATAGCTGGCTTACATATGGAGATTTCACATTAAATTTAGATTAATAAAATATTTCAAAGACAAAACAAAGTTTGAGAATCATAATCATATTGTTTTTACAGTTACAAAGAGCTTTCATAGACAATATGCAATTAGTTTTTCCCTAAATGCTTTGGAGACTAGAATTTTACTATAATGAGCATCATTTCAGAAAGGTGACTCTTACAAGATCACATGGCTAACAAGCAGAGCTTGGACTGGCAGTCAGCTTTATCTAAGTGTGATTCTTTTTCCTATATCAGAAGTTAGCACACTTTTCCTATATAGGGCCAGATCGTAAAGATTTTAGCAGTTGTGTGCCTTACAGTCTCTGTCACAGCTGCTGAACACTATGATTGTAGTACAAAAGCAGCCATAGACAATCTGGGAGTGAATGAGCATGGCTGTGTTCCAATAAACTTTACCTGTGAACACTGAAGTTTGAATATCATAATTTTCATGCACCACAAAATAGTATTCTTTTTATTTATGTCAACCATTGAAAAATGTAAAAATTACTGTTAGCATACAGGTTATAGAAAAATAAACAGTGGACCAGATGTGGCCCATGGACCATTGTTTGCTGATCCTTGGTTCATCTGATTACAGAAGAACTAGAAATAACAGTAACTAATGAATATGACAGGGAAGCCCCCTAACAAGCTCATCTCTGGAAGAAACCCTATGCTGTGATTAAATTGTCTTAGCTGGAAAAATTAGGGGCAAGAAATCTAGTATGACATTTAAATTTACTGAGGAGGGAAAAATCATGTGTTCAAAATACCTATAGTTTGTTTAAAATATCTCTGTATTTTAAAAATCATTGGATATTCACAATATCGCATGTGCTTATTCCTATTCTATTCATAAACATGAAAAAAGAGGGTGGTGGACATGTTTTATTGATGAGTCTGGGGTAACAAAAATAACATATGTAACCAGGATTCACATCTATAATTGGATGAAACTGAGCTCATGTTCCTGTCCAGTGTTGCACATTGCCTCACATGAGATGCTAAACAAGAATAAAGAAACAAAGAAACAAAGCAAGGAGCACACACAACTTTGTGAGAAGTTGGTATAGTCTCAGGCAAGATCCCCATCACAATTTCCCTAAGACTTACGACAATTTTCAGTAGGAAAATAGCAGTGAATTCTGGCTTAAAGCCTGAAGTCACTAAAAGAGCTCTCTGGGTTATTTTTTAAGAAAAACAAATTTCCTGTATCAAATGCTTGGAGAGCCATCCAAAATTGTCAGTATTTCACATCTTTGAACTCAGGGTTGAATAATACTCTCTGTGCTGAAGTTATGAGAAAAAAAATAATCAGATAAAAAGAATATTACCTTTGCAGCAACAGGAATGAAAATGCAATTACAAGTGGTAGTTTTAGTTTTTTAAAACTGTCTTCTCTCCAACAGAAGGAGATGGGATAGAGATTTCCCATTCTCTGTGATGTCAGCGATGTTGTACTCATAAAAGGGCCATTTCTTTTCATAATCAATTCACTATGTATTCTAAAATAAGTGTTACCACACATATTTTAGAACTGGATCATTATTGCTCCCCAAGATGTTGATAGCTAGAAAGACACAATGCAAACATTGCTATACCATAGAACAGAAACTCATTCCGGTTTATGGTGGTTAGAAGAGAACCCATTGCTGGGAAGCAGATCTGAATCCAGACCCATGATCCCAAATCCACATTTCTTTTTGCTATCAAGAAAGAATAATATTAAAATAGTGACCACAACTTCCTTGGTGACAGAAAATATATACATAATAATGGTAATATAATAATTAATACTATCAGAGATTCAAAGCAGGCTTTGTTGAGAGGGGAATTCAATGAGTCTAAATGGGGATAGATTTCACAAACAATAAGGGTGTGGCATTTTTTAAACGTGCTTCCATTTTTCAAGCGTCTTTCTTGGGTTTAATATTACCCCAGATTCATTTCCTACTTTTCCACCAGAGAAAATCTCTGGAATGTGGTTCATAAAATCTGACTATTGAAGTAATATTTATAAATACTTTAAAGTTATCCTTGATTTTTTTTGTTATTGGTAAAATTAAATTTTAAAAAACCAAATTCACATAATTATTACAAGGCTAAAATATGATAAAGCATTAGAAAATGCTTTGAAAACTGAGAAATGATACAAATAAGAGAGCATTTAAAACATTAAAGACATTGTATTATATAATGCAATGGAAGTCTATGAAATAAAAAAATGCAGTATAAAAGTAAATATTAGAAAGCTAATTGCAATTATTCAAATACGAGAATTTCTAGCTTCTTATAAATCCTCTCTGCAGTTTCACTATTAGACTTCTCAAATCTAATTTACTTTTGCATTGAAGAAGTTGTTGAATTATTTGGAACAGGGATATATAAACACACAGCCAGCATCAATGGCTCCAAATTATTTTATTCTTATCTTTATATACTTTGTTTTTCTCTAAAGTAGAGGAGATTGAGATGTGATCAAATACAGGAAAAGAAATTATAGACTTTAGAAAGGCTGCTAACTTGCAAAGGGTGTCCACGTGCTTTGGGGAAATATATTTCTCTGAAAGTCAAGGAGGGGAATCAATTTTTATTCTCCACTATCAAATCCCAAGTCCAAATAATACATAGGTTGAATACCAGAGGGATCAGAAACTAAGTTCTTTGTAGCTAAGCTCTCATTCTAGTCAAGAAATATTTTTGAAGGTGCACATTGTTATTTCTTGCTTTCGACCCAGTGGGAGCTTCATAGATATTCAAGATTCTAGTTTAAGATTCCAGTTCTGCCCTAAAGTAGATAGAATGTTGTTGAAGAGAAAACACCATCGCCTGTAATAGAAAGCAGTCCTTCCCTCATGCATCTGAATGCTGCAGTGGACCCCTGTCTATTGCTTGGGCTGTTGCTTTAACCTCCTCATCAGCCTCAAGGGGCAGTGGGATTTGCCCAGCAGAAGAAAGGAGAGCCTTGCAGAAGAGGTGATGGGAAGATTGGGGACGTCACATCACAGACGACAGTGTATGGTCTATGTACCTACAGTGGTGGCATAATGCTAGGCAATGTTAAGTGGCTTTAGGAGCACAGTGAATAAATTATGTTGGTTCTATACTTAGAGAGTCATAGAGAGTGAGAAAGGATTATTAATACTTTTATCACACTTTGTTGAATTTGAGGAGGTGTTTTTTCCCAGGGTGTACCTAGAACACATCCCACTTTCTCTCACTTCATGCATTTTCTTGTGCTTGGAGCTGGCCCAACCTGTCACCCACCTCGCTATGACTTTACCTGCCTTCCTTCTACTTAGATGAGATTTTTACCTAGTTGTTACTTCCTCTAGAAGCCTCCTTGTCATTGGACCTTGCTGTTTAAGCTGATTTTTATTTTGTTTTTATTTTATTTTATTTTGATTTAAGCTTATTTTCGAGTTGCAAAAACATATCAAAGACTGATAAAGGGGCCTAACCGTCTTGTTACTCTGCAACAATAAAATAATTTTGTTGGTATTAATTTATCTTAGATTTATGACTGTTCTCCTACATTTGTCTATGCTTCATTTTATTATTCAAAGAGACTGATTTTTATAATGTGCAAATAAACCATAACACCAGAATTGTCAAACCCTGCAATAGCTCTCTGTGGATGAAAACCCCTTCCAGTCTGGCTATTAATTACCTCTCCAGCCTCAACCTCTTCCCAGAGCCCAATACTAGATAAAGGGGTAAAGATAAATTTTTTTCAGGAACCATCCTAAGAAAGGAAAAGAGACTTCCAACTAGAACTGAGCTCCAGTTCAGAAAACAACAAGGAAAAGTGGGAATTTATAGCCAAGAAGTGGGAGGGGGCAGTCAGTGGATAGAAAATAACTCAAAGGAGACATGAAGGATTGGGGGATCCTTCCTAAACCAACTTCATAGGATTCATGCTGAAGACCGGCCAGGGTGATCCTATATTGAGGGGGTGGGTGAGGAATTCGATCAGACATGGAGGTGATCAGATATCCAGGGTGAGGGATTCTCATTACATGGACTTGGCAGTGTTCTTGCCACAACTAGTCCAGCAAGGATGGGGCCAGGTTGAGGCCCAGTGGACAGAAGGAGCCAGACTAAAGTTAGATGAAGGAGCAAGCCTTTGCCACATGTCACCTGTCAAAACCTACATTGTGTTCGATCACTCCTCTATCAGCTGGACCAGCAGTCCACCCTGCCCCTCTTCCATTCCTCAGGGTCTCTTGAGCCTGCCACTCCTCTTCTCTCTCAGTCTGGATATTCCATCAGGTATCAGGTCAGATGCACCCTTCCCGGATTCCTTCTCTCATGCCTCTCCTAAGAGCAGCCGCCGCCCCCTGCATTCTTAGTCATAGCTCTTCTCACACTGGGTTGAAACAATCTATTTCTCAAATCTACAAGCTCCTTGAAGGCAGGGGCCATGTCTGCCTTGTTCACCGTTGTGTTCCTGGCACCCAGCTTAGTACCTGGTGCACATTAGGTATTCAACACATATTTATCAAGTGAATAAGAATCACGACCCTTACTTTATCCTAAACCCCTGTTGGGGGACTAAGCATCAGAATCAATAGCTTGGGGTAAGGAAGCAGGTCCCACTTCAGGGTTCAGGAAGGCCTCTCTCAGGTATCTGAGGTTGACAGTTCCCAGGGAGAGATTCCAGGCTGGGGAGAGAGCCACTCTTACCAGTCCTGTGAGGACTCTGCAGCTGGGAGGACCAGCCTAACTGGGTGTTCCAGGGAGAATTCTTTCAATCTACTAAATAGGGTGATAGTTCTCAGCACCCTCAGACTCCGTTCTGTGGCCTGTTATCACAAGGACTGTGCACTGGGGGAAAAGAAACAATCAGACCTTTTGGCATTTACAGGACACAGGCTCTGAATGATACTAATTCCAGGAGACCCAACATGTCACTGTGGCCCACCAGGGAGAGTAAAGGGCTAATGGAGTGAGGTGACCAATGGAGTTTTAGCGCAAGTCCATCTCACGGTGGGCCCAGTAGGTCCCTGAACCCATCCTGTAGTTATTTCCCTAGTTACAAAATGTGTAATTGGAATCGACATACTGACCACCTGGCAGAATCCCTACGCTGGCTCTAGGAGAAGCTCACTGTTTCCTCCCTTTCCAAGGAGACTTCCTCTGGGGAAAAGATGACCACATTTTGCAGGTAGAAGTCTGACAGTCACCATTTTTTATTCCATCCAAGAGTCTGGTCAATGAAATACACATGTAAAGATCAATAGTTGAGTAAGAATAAAATACCATCTTTATTTATCTGTGTAACCATCAAAAATTCTATATTTAGGAAAATAAAGTTGAGTTAGAGGATAAATATTGGACTAGGAGACCTAATCTCCTACTCTCATCAACAAGAATCTGCTGAGAAAGATGGCAGAGGCTGTCCTTCCCCACTCAGATATAAGACTCTTATTTTATGGAGAACCAGCCCTTCCATCATGTGCTGATCAAGAACAGGAGGACAGGAGGACCAACATTTTCTGGGCATGCAACTAATAAGCTTGCACTTATTACACATTGGCCCCAAACACAAGTAAAGCATGGTCCAAAAATGTTTATAATTAGTAGAAAAATTATTATAAATAAGTCCATAGAAATATGTCATTACACACATACATCAAAGTCAGAAAAGACATAAAATGTAAGCATGCATTCTCACAGCAAGAGAAGACATTTGAGGTCTTCTGGTCTAGCACGACCCCCATCCACTAATTCCTTCTGCTACATTCCTAATAGCCTCTCTGCGACCATCCCTCCTTATGGAAAATTTACTACAACTGGAGGCATATTATACCTTTTGTGGACTGTTTTCAATATCACTATTGTGAGGCTGTTTCCTGTAAGTTTTTTCCTTTCATGGTTTCTGTTTTCATTTTAACACTTTGCTACTGAAAGTGCGGTCCACCAACCAGCAACAGCAAATTTTATTTGTTAGAAATGCAGGTGCTGAGGCCACACTCAAAACAACTATAACAGCATCTGTATTTTAACAAGATCCCTGCTGTATCTGCATGCACATTAAAGCTTGCACATTAGTCTATGCCTTAATCTGTTCAGGTTGTTGTAACAAATTCCCATAGACTGAAGCTTAAACAACAAACATCTATGTCTCACAGTTTTAGAGGCTGAAATCCATGATCAAGGTGCCAGTAGATGCAGTGTCCAGTGAGGGTCCTCTTCCTGATTTATGAATGGCTATCTTCTCAATGTGTCCTCACATGTGGAAGGGATGAAAGAGCTCTCAGGGATCTCTTTTATAAAGGTAGAACCCTCATGACCTAATCACCTGCCAAGGCCCCACCTGCTAATATTATCCCCTTGGGGATTAAAAGCTCAGCATGGATTCTGAGTCCATAGCAATCTTTGCAACTCACAAATTACCCCTTCAGTACTCAACAGGCCTTGGTAGTCAACAATCAACTCTGTTTTAGTTTTAATGCTGCCATTTATGTGTGGTAAGCTAAATTTTCTCAGTAAAATTATCTCTCATGTAAAAATAAGTTAAAAAATGAGCATACCCACTTAAAATAAATTGGCTGAATATTGCTCAATTTTTAGCCGGCTGTGCTCAGCTGCTCAGGATGGTGCTAATCAGATGAAGACATTCTCTGAAGGTCCTTGATCAAGCAGAAAAGTACAAGATGGTCCATTCCAAACTCTGACCTGACAACAAAGACGAGCTATAGGAAATTTTCTGACAGACTGAGTCTAACAGACAGATCAAGAAATAAACTAAACCAGTTTGAAGAATTCTATAAAATCAGAGATGGAAGAGACTGTAGAAATGATCTTGTTCAACCTTATCCAACCACAGATGAAAAAAGTGAGAATTATAGAAATGAATTAAAATGACCCAAATCAGAGGTCAAAAAGTGACTAGGGTAGGATCCCAAATCAAGAAACCTGGATGCATTTTCTTTTTAATTACAAATATTTTACTTTGACTAAAATACAAAATAAATTTGCCAATCACTTCATTTATGACAAAAATTCATCTATGTTTTTAATAGCTTTGCTGAAATATAATTTATATATAATTTACCCCTTAAGCATATAGTTTTATAATTTTCGGTAAATATTTGCAATTGTGCAGTTATCAACACGATCCGGTTTTAGAACATTTCTTAAGTTTCCAAAATTTCCCTGTGTCCCTTCATGGTTAAATATCTCTTACTCCCAACCCTAGGCAACCACTGATCTTTGGTCTATAAAATTTTGCCATTTATAGTCATTTTATGTAATGGAAACAGGATGTATGGCTTTTTTGTGTCTGATTTTTTCCACTTAGAATAACATATTTAAGATTCATCCATGTTGAATGAAGCATGTATCAGTAATTTGTAATTCTTTTATTGGTGAATAGTACTCCATTATTTGTGGCATATCACATTTTGCTTATTTATTCAACAGTTAATGAAATTTTGTTTGCAGTTTAGGTTATTATAATAATGCTGTTATGAACATTCACATATGTGTCTGTTGTGGATATTTATCTTTATTCCTCTTGAGTAGATTCCTAAGAGTAGAGTGTCTGTGTTGATACATACTTTCAGGTTTAAAATTTTTTTCGAATTGCCAACTCTTTTCCAAGTGGTCACGCTCTTTTACATTTCCACCAGCAAAGTATTAATGTTTCAGTGTATCACATCCTCACCAAAACTTGATATTATCTGTTTTTATGGGCTGAATGTTTGTGTCCCCCCAAAATTAATATGTTGAAGCCCTAACCCCAACGTGATAGTATTCAGAAGTGGGGCTTCGGGGAGGTGATCAGATTCAGATGAGTTCATGAGGGTGGTGATCCCATGATAGGATTTGTGCCCTTATAAAAAAGAGGAAGAGAAACCTGAACACTCTCCCCAACCCGCCCTTGTTAGGACACAGACAAAAAGCTGTCATCTGCAAGCCAGTAAGCTCACGTATACTCTTTGTCCAGATTCGACAATTGTTTCATTTTCCATTAGCTTTATCATCCTCTCTCTCTCTCTATCTCTCACGTTGATGGGATGACAGCTAGAGGTTTGGTTGCTACAGTGGATGAGCTAGATTAGTGGAGAAAACCAGTTGGAATGGCATCTATAAGTGAGCTTTAAAAAATAATAAAACAATAATAACTGACATTTTGGAGCAATTCCCATGTGCCCATCATTATCTAAGCACTTAACATATATTAACTCACTTAACTTTCCAAACAATTCTATGATGTAGGCTTTATTGTTTCCCCTTTGTTACCATCTTTATTAACTAAGGCACTTAAGTAACTTGCTAAAGCTCACACAGCTGGTAAATGGTAGGACTCAAATTTGGACCCAGACAGGAAGTGGTTCCCAAGCTCATGCTCCCAGACACCCTGCTAAGTGTCGATACCAGTCGTATCAAGAAGGGAAGAGCTTAAGTATAAAGCTGCTCTTTCTTAAGAAAGATCAGTTTTATCATATTATTTAGAACTGTGGAGGCAGCAACCATACTCTTGAGGACAGAGAGAGTTAGAAATAATTGTCTCTTAGGAACAGAATTCTGAATGAAAAGGCACAGTGAAGGTAACAGCTGTTAGAAACATCTTAGTATTTTAGTCTTTTCCAACCACATCCATATATTCCTTTGAAACAAATTTAAAGTCAGCATTACTAAAGAAAACCAAAAGAACAAAGGCTCACCAGCCATGTTTTTCGCTTGTACTTTCTCAGCTTGATTTGAACCCCTTGAGGGAAGCACTGACTCATCTTTAACTCCTTCGTGGCTAGCACAAAACCTGGCACACACAGGTACTCCATAAATGTGACTTTTGAACGAATTGATGACTCAGAAAGCAAGTCCTCTGCCCGTTAGCAAGACAATCTACAGAAAACTTATATATATATACACACACACATATATATATTTGTTTGTTTGTTTCCCAAGAAATCACATTAATGTGGAGAACGAATTCCACCTTTTCATCTTGTCGAAGTGGATGTTGTGGGGATAGCCAGGGGGAGACGGGGCACATTTCCCCCCATGACCAAAATATTTATGATAACAGACATTGTTACCTTGTGGACTGCGTGAGAATTGAACTACATCTATAACATGCTTCACCTACACTCCTTGTTGTAGTGGAGGAAAAGTGATATTAAAAATGTAGATGGTTATTAGAAGATAACTAAAACTGAGGGAAGGTACACTTCTGAGTCTCTACTATGTTCCAAGCAGTGTCCTAGAGTTTTGTGTACACTATCTCATTTAATCCTCACAACAGACTGATGAAATACAAATCCTATTTTATGGAGGAAGAGATGAAAACACAGGTCACAAGCCTAGTAACCGCCACACCCTTCGTACACACTAGTCACCTCCCTTTACAAATGTCAAAGGCTGGTTCTTGGAAATCAAACATAAACCATGATTGATTTATAACTGATTGAGATGGGAGGAAGGATAAAGGCACATTAGTGTCAGTTCTCAGAGTAATAAAGCAAGATTGTGACAATAATAACATATGAGCAACCACCATTTAGTGGTTACTTAGTATGTGCCAAGATCTGGGATGAATAATAAACACAATCATTAAAGCACATAACACACTTCCTCAGCATACACCAACTGGCTTGATTTTTCCAACGATTCTATGATATAAGTCCTATTTTACCCCTTTTTTTATCTACTCTCAGAAAGGGTATAGGGAAAAGGACATTGTGCAAAGCGGGGATGACATGTTTGTGGGCTGGCAAGTCTGAAATCTGTAAGGTGAGCTGGGAGGCTGGAAACTCAGGCAGAACCCAACACTGCAATCTTGAGGCAGAATTTCCTCTTTTCCAGGAAACCTCAGTGCTCAAGACTGGTTGGCTAGGGCCCACTCATATCATCTAGGGTAATTTTCTTTACATATGGTCAACCAATTGTAGACTTTAACCACATCTAAAAAATACCTTCGCAGCAACACCTAGACTAATGTTTGATTAAATAACTGGGTCCTTTAGCCTACGCAAGTTGACACATAAAACTAAGCTCCATAGCCCGTAAGACAGGAATGCACTAGGCATTTAGATTATCTGACCTTCAAGGCTTTTCCAAACTCTGAATTTCTATGATTAATCTTTTTTTTCCTTACTCTTTTCACAGCGTGCTATTTTAAACACTGAGGTGCACAGTAAGGAGCAAACCAGAGCAAAGCTGCAGAAAGAGTTCTTACAACCAACGTCAGCACTTTGGGTTCTTCTTTCCTTGCAGTCTAAATAACCTTGACTGACAGAGCCCTTGAAGGTTATCTCATGGAGGTAATTATGAAACCTGGAAGGCCAGATATCTGTGAGGAAGACCCACTCATTCCAACCATTGTTTCCAGTCGAGTAAATGGAGGATGAAGCAGAAGGAAGCCTGTCCCATACCCTACACCAGATCTCTTCTGAGAGAGATCCATCACTGTGTGAGGAAAGCATAAGGACTACTTCTGATGTTAATGTGATTGTGTATTCCACTCAAACCAATTCAGCGGATGTTTACTGCTCACCCATCCAGGGCCAGGTAATCTTCTGGGGAACATGCATACCACAATACAGAATTCAATTCTCATGTTAACCGTGTGAGTTGGGCATTATTATACCCATTGTGCAGGTGCTTAAGCTGAGATACAAAGAGATGAGCAATGATGCAAACAGCTTATAGACCCCGATTGGACAGTCCTGTTGTCTGTGATCACTGTTCTATGACACACCACTTCCAGCTGTGCAGTGAAGTGGGAAGGAAAAGCCAACCCCTGCCCTGAAGAATCCTGACCCTCCATGCTGACTGTCAGGGCCTTGCTGGACGGGAGCTGCTGCTCTGAAGGGGCTGTCCCCACACTGCCTACTCACCTGCAGGGCTTGCGGCCCTCCTCAGCATTGCCTCACAGACGCATTAGGCCCTCTTCCACTGTCCCCTGGAGGGTGAAAACAGTGGCTTCTGCACCACTATTTTCTCTAATAAAAAGTGTATCTAAAATGTCCCCTTCCCAGTCACTCTCTCTCTCACTAATCTCTGCTTATTTCCTTTAGAACACTTTTTACAAAATGAAATTATTTACTTACCTATTCACTGTCTCCCCCCAAAATGGAAGCCCCATGAGATCAGAGACCTTATTTTGTTCAAATGCTTAATTCCTAAGGTATAGAGACAGCCTACTATAAAGCACTCAATGCTATTAGTTGAATGAATGAATGAATGGATGGATGGATGGATGGATGAATGAATGAATAGCACAGGTGTGACCTCAGGGAAGGAGGTCAGCCAATATCTGTCAGCTTTCCTACCCAGAGATTACTGCTTTGTTCTCACAAAGGACTTTCTATCTTCAGGTGTACAAATC
>CAUYRT010006532.1:0-10398 GCA_963574885.1 Lepilemur ruficaudatus
TCCTGGGCTCAAGCAATCCTCCTGCCTCAGCCTCCCGAATAGCTGGGACTACAGGCATGCGCCACCATGCCCGGCTCAGTTTTTCTATATATATCTTTAGTTGGCCAATTAATTTTTTTCTATTTATAGTAGAGACGGGGTCTCACTCTTGCTCAGGCTGGTTTCAAACTCCTGACCTTGAGCGATCCGCCCTCCTCGGCCTCCCAGAGTGCTAGGATTATAGGCGTGAGCCACCGCGCCCGGCAAGACCTTCTTTTTATGAATTTTATTGTTAATATTATTAACAAGAAACACAACAAGTTGTCTTATAGAATGTCATAACTTCTGTATTTCTCAGATTGTTTCCTCTTTATGTCCTTGAATTTGTTCCTTTATTCCCTGCATTTTCTGTAAATCAGAAATTAGATGGAAAAATTGATTAAATTCAGGTTGATTTCAAGGGGGAAGTTTCTTAGAATATGTAGCATTAAAATATTTTATTTCATCACATTCCCATATGAAACATCATATTTACTGAGAGTCTATTCTGTAGTAAACACTATGCTCAGCCTTGGAAATATATCAGGAAGGAAGATCCATCAAATCTTTCTTATACAGAGCTCACACTCTTCTGCCTTTCAAATTTTCTCAGTAGACATAAGGCCCTTTCCAGTTGAAAAAGCAACCATTAAAATTATACTTTTCCTTTAATCTGGATAATTGGCCTGCTTCTGCATTTGTGTTTTTAATAAAAGCCCTTTTTGTACCATCTGTGTTATGAAGTATCATAACTGATGACCCTCTGCTTCTACTTTCTGAATGCCTTTACAAGGATCTCACTTTCTTTCTTCTCACTGAAGTAGCAAGTACATGGGGTCTGGGATTCTGGAGCCTAAAGTATATGGGCATAGCCAAGTTTAACAGTTCATCCCTTATTTATTTATTTATATTCATAGTGAGACTCTCAGACATGCTGATGGACAGATTACCAGGTAAGGCATGTTTCATTATATTGGTCAACTCCTATTGAATAATTCAATATCTTCTATATTCCAGCAAGCACTTTTCATCTAATTTAACCTATTGTACTATCATAATTTTTCTTCTTAGAATAGTCTCATTTGTTTGTCTTTTAACTATTAAATTTGTCTCTAAACTCCTCGCCCTAACTCTTTTTTAAAAAATTATTATGGGTACATAACAGTTGTATATTGTTAGAGATGTTTTGATACAGGCATACAATGTTAATTAATCAAGTCAGGGTAATCGGGGTATCTATCGCCTCAGGCATTTAACATTTATTTGTGTTAAGAACATTCCAAGCACAGAAAGACAAATCTCACATGTTCTCATTCATATATGGGAGCTAAATATTAAAAACAGTTGATCTCATGGAGACACAGAGTAGAATGACTATTACCAAAGGCTCGGATGGATAGCGGGGAGTGGGGATAAGGTGGGGATGGTTAATGGGTGCAAAAATATAGTTAGATAGTTAGAAGGAATGAACAGTATTTGATAGAAAAACAAACTGACTATAATCAACAATAAGTTAGTGTTTACTTTAAGTAAATGAGTGCCTTAACTCTGTATGTTTGTCTTTAGTACAGTAGTATACTTTCCTCGAAGATATTCAGGAAAAAAGAAATAACCTGGTTCTATGGGTTTTGCATTTGGTTGATAAATTTAACACCACTGCACACTTCCCCTTTCCAAACATCATCTTGCTCCAACATGGTAGAATTTTTTTACTTTTCTCTTAATATTAATAAACTTATTTTTTATATGAAAATGACTTCAATTTTTATTTTAATATAAGGTCATCAACACTATGATGTGTAGAGTAAAAATACATACTTTTTTCTGCTCAAAATTCTTGGAAATGGGTCTTGCTAGTAAGTCAACATTAAGAAATCTCTCTCCTTAGAGAAGCATTTATTTTCAGTAGAATGTAGACATATTTTCCATCTTTGAAGAACTTCTAGCTCAGTGGTTATCAAAGTGTCCAAGTGTAGTCCTGAGACCAAAAGCATTAGCATCACCTGGACACCTGCTGGAAATGCAATTCTGGGACCCCACCCTAAGCCTACTGACCTAGAAACTCTGTGAGTGGAGCCCAGTGATCTGTGTTTTTATAAGCCTTCTGGGTGATTCTGATGTGAGCTGAAGTTTGAGAAACATTATTGTTGCCTAACAGATACCACTGTGGTAGAGTAATGATCCTGGATAGTAAAAGTCAGATTACAGTCTATCTCCCTTTAGAGTAATTTCACTGGTCAGTCTAACTATAAATTGCCTCTGGTTAATTCAGTGATTCAAAATACAAATCTGAGTATAGTTCCCTAGATCTTTCCTTGGACCATGAAAAATGTGAAAACGCAAAAAGAGAAAATTGAAGGAAAATGAATGTAAAATAGTCCTTCCTCCATAATATTGCAAGTGTTATTTCCCTGTAAGTCCTTACATATTTGTAAGTTTTCCTTGGTGAATTACAGGGCTGAAGCCAGAGACAGAATGGTTGTTGAATTCATTTTCTTGGGCTACTAAAGTGACAGTGACTCATAACAGTAATCAAAGATGAAGGAGATCAGACCTGATATCATCCAGTTTATTCATTTAACAAAACACAGTTTTTTTTTTTACAATGTACTGTCTGATGTTTCATCGAGCCAAAATTATTCAACTTGTTAACATATTTGGTTTTATATAAAGCAGGCTATAGATTCAACCTGGTATTTTTTTATTTTCTCATGCATTTGGGTAGAAAGTTGTGTGTGACATGTTCATAATCACTTTAATTGATGTCCTTATGGGCATATTTGACTCTCTCATTCCCTGTTCACTCAACTTTATTCAGCCCTATCCCAGTGTTTTCCTCAAAATAAGTTTCTAAAGCTGGTTTTCTTGATATATTCCTAAATATTTTTTAGGTATCTAGCTTAAGCAAAACATGCAATTAGAAGAGCTGAGTAGAATATAAAGTGTGTCAGTGTATATAAGGCATTGAAATAAAACAAAAGCAAACTAAAACAAAATAATATACTATTTTAATAGAATTTAGCAGAGCCTTGAATTGCTCTGGAAAACTTTGGGTGAATACTGAGTAGTTTGGAAAGCTATTCTTTTAACTTTGTGTAACAAATTCACTGTTCAGTTGTCTACGTCAGACCTTATTCAGTCATTCATTATTCATTTATTTCCAAATATTTGCTAAATAACCAACACGTACCAAATATACTAGCTGGGTGTATTTATTGTCTGTGTGAATTTAGATGGTATTTAACATTTCCAGGCTGTGATTTTTTCTTCTGTAAAATGGTAAAAATTTCCTGAAATTGCTGAGAGAATTAAATGACATCCTGCATGTGAGAAAGCTAACAACTTGAGCACATGGTTAGTGAGACTTACGTGTCATCACCACTGCTACCGTCTTTAGCATCATCATCAGCTCTAAGGAACAATGGGGCATGAAATTAAATAAGCATCAACAATATCATAGTACAATAAAGATGATGATATTCCTTTTTAACATCTAATTAATAGCTTGTTCCAAGTGTCTGGTATATCCAACTTGGTGTATCTTTTTAAAATACGTATATATGGAGTTAGAAGTATATACGTGTTTGTGTATGCATATGCATGAATTCTTGGATGTGTTTTTAGAAAGATTTGGAATGTCTCACTGATAGATAAAGCTCTGGGGAATCTCTTACTGAAGCTGGTTTAGTAGCTAACCATTCATTTCTAAAGCCTTGAGAATAGTGGTTTCATTGCACATCAGATTAGCATATTTAGTGAATTTAGAAACTCTGGCCTGCAATTTAAGTGATACACAAGAATAATTTTAAAAAATATTTTTCTTCTTCCTAGGTTCAACAATTAGCTCATAGAAGTGGATAAGTATACATGCAATTAGATTATACATGTCTTTGATCAATATATACATAACAGTACATATACACATATTGGATATATTTGAAATAAGATAATTAAATCTCATTTAATACTATTTTAAGTGCGATAATAACACATTTTAAAGACTTTTGCTTGAAACAAGAATTATATGATATTTGTACCTAGTATTTCGTATTAGAGACCGTCTTATTCCATTAATAATCAGCAATTCTATTTGGTGCATCAGTGATCTTTGCCGTAGATTTCTATCTGATCAGATTGGAAAGAGACTGACCCAGATGGCCAGCATCCTTACTCAGAAAAGCAATGTGAAGTGCTCACTTTTAGAAGATTGTTAAATAATCATTTGATTCAGAGAAGCTTAACAATCAGTGACCAGAAGATTAACAACAATAAAAACTTCTCACTCTTCTTTTCCTGCTACTCTGATTGACCCTACACTCATTTCATTTAAGCTAATTCTTAATTTTTAATTTTAACTAGATAGTCTGAGATCTTACTTTTTGACTCAGGTTTCTCCCTGCCTTATGCTTTTTCCTCTCTAGGAAATAAAAAGTTTGCTTCTAGCACTGCGATCCAAGCTTGAGAAGAAAAAAAATATAGTCTTGTTTAGCTTAGTGTTGTGAGGAACTAGAGAAGAATGTGAGCATAACTGGACTGAGAAGAGTGGTACCTACAAATGGAGTTAAATGAAATCTTTAAATTGTTTTAAACCATTACTCTTTAAAATACCCATAAAAGAGGAATAGATTAGATTTCAGTGATACCACACTGTTGGTAGGAAAATAAATTAGTATAGCCACTACGGAAAACAGTATGGAGTTTCCTCAAAGAGCTAAAAATGGAATTACCATAATGATCTGGCAATCACACTGTTGGGTATATATCCAGAAGAAAGGAAATCAGTGTATTGAAGAGATAACTACACTGCCATGTGAGTTGCAGCACTATTTACAATAGCCAAGATATGGAATCAACCTAAGTGTCCATCAAGGGATGAATGGATAAAAAAAAAAGTGGTATGTATAAATAATGGAAAATATAAAATACTTTTATATTTTAAGATATAAAATATTTTATTTTAATTCAGCATAAAAAAGAATGAAATCCTATTATTTGCAGCAACATAGATGAAATTGGAGGACAATACATTATGTGAAATAAGCCAGGCACAGAAAGATAAATATTGCATGTTCTTACTCATATTTGAAAGCTAAAAATATTGATCTGATGGAGATAGCGAATGGAATAGAAGTTAGTAGAAGTTGGGAAGGATAATTGGGAGGGGGATGAAGAGGGTTTGATTAATGTGTACAAAAATACAATTAGAAAGAAAGAACAAGTTCTAGTGTTCAGTAGCACAATAGGGTGGCTAGAGTTAAAAATAATTTATTGTACATTTTAAAATTGCTAGAAGATTTAGAATGTTCTCAACACAAAGAAATGATAAATGTTTGAGGTGATGGATATACCAATTACCCTGATTTGATCATTACCATTGTACGCTTCTATCAAGATATCACATGTGTACTATAAATATGTACAACTATTATTATGTACCAATAAAAAACAGATTTTATTGGTACCAAAGTAGGAGGCTCCTTCTGTCTCCAAACTGAGGACAGGGTGGGCGTGTGAAACCAGTACTATGGAATTCTACAACCACATTTTGTGCACTTTGCTTACTCACTATCCAATCCAGTTACACCTCATATCTTCCAGTTAATTTTAACATGGTCAGTAATTAACTTTACAGAACATGCCTGGGAGAGAGAAAAAACACAATTATATCCTGAAGGGATCCTTTCCTATAATATCCTCCCCAGGATATAAATAACATAGACCTTATATCCATGAGGACTTTGTTGCAAAGTGATAATAAAATTTATGTGTGTTTGTGTAGGTATATTAGGATTCAAAAATATGATTAAATAATAAAAATATAGATAATTGGTTGAAGATATCAAAAGTACACACACAAACATAAACTATGTAGAATATAAATGTTTATGTATTTTGTTCCATTTCAAACTTTTTTCAAGTATAGGGGTATACAACAATATGTAGATTTAAGATTTTACTCCTTGATCAGTACATTATTAATTAAACCTATAAATGTAGATTTGTTTTTGTTTAATGTGTAAAATTTTTATTATAAAAGGTATAAGGACTAAAGATAATTGAAAATGTTAACATAGCACGTCTGTTTTTTAGAGTTAATGTTTTACTGAAACATAGCTTATATTTAGAAAAAAGTGCAAATCACCAGTATACAACCCAAAGATTTTAACAAAGTAAAGATAACCATGTAAGGGGCTCCCCAGTAGAACATCACCAACCACCTCCCAAGTCCCTCCCATGCCCCATTCCACACACATGCCTCAAATCCCATAGGTGTGCCAGCTCCACGGGTAGCCACTATCCTACTTCCAGCATTATGGATCATTTCTTTCTATTTTTGAAGTGCATATAAATTGAAGTATGTAGCTTGTGGTCCTCTATGCCTGGCTTCTGTTTTTTTTTTTTTTTTTTTTTTTTAATTTTAACAAAACTCTTTCAATAGCATAATAAAAATACAAAGAATAGAATCAGCAAGAATATACATGTTCGAACAATATTATTAAAAAGTGATATAAATGGCATGTATTCATCATTTTTACAACTGCAGAATATTTATTCTTTTCAACTAACCATGGATTCATTACCAAAAGTAATTTTTTTTTTATGTTTGTGACAGTCATCCAGGTTGTTGCTTGTAGCACTAAGTTGTTCTTTCACTTTGCTTTTTTTGTTTGTTTGTTTTGCATTTCACCATCTGAATGAGTATATCATAACTCACTTAGTCTGTCGGTAACAGAGTTTGGTTGCTTCTATTTTTTTATAATTCCTAATGCTGTTATGAACGTCATTCTACATGCCTTGTGATGAACATATGTATACATTTTTGTTGGGTATATTCCAAGAGTGAAACTGTTGTATCATATGATAGACATGTGTTGCTCTGAGTATGACACACCTCTTACAAATGTGTGGCATGTGCACATTTTTCTCAGTGGGGAAAGCCACTTTAGAAGAGGAAAGAACAAGAGGTTTTATATACCATTCTACTCATATAATTGTGGCTAAATGGCAAATCTCCTCATAGAAAAGATAGCTTTAGCCATTAGCTAAACTTTCACTTTTTTCAGAAAGTGAACTTTTATTTTTTAACAACAATTATATAGTATATTTAATATACATTTTCCTCTGTGAAAGATTGACAAATGAGCCTGGCATATAATGCAGTGCCTGGTACACAACAAATATGCATTAAAAACATGTACTTCATCAAAGAAGATACGCAAATGGCAAATAAGCATGGGAGATAAGCACAACACCGCATTTTATCAGGGATTTGCAAATTTAAGCAATTGCGATACCATTGTACACCTAGTTGGAATAGCTGGAATTCAAAACATTGGCAACACCAAATGCTGGCAAGGATGTGGGGCAGCATGAACTCTCATTCATGGCTCATGGGAATAAAAAATGGCACAGCCATATTGAAAGACATTGCGGCAGTTTCTTACAAACTAAATATAGTCTTATTATTCCGGCAGTCATGCTCTTTGGTGTTTACTCAAATGAGTAGAAAAGTTACGTCTGTACAAAAACCTTAACATGAATGTCTACAGCAGCTTTTTTCATAATTGCCAAAAGTTGGAAGCAGCCAAGATATTCTTCAATAGGTGAGTGAATAAACAAACTGTGGTACTTTCATATAATGGAGTATTATACCAGGATAAAAATTAGCTACAAACCATGAAAGTATATGGAAGAATATTAAAAGCACAATGCTAAAGAAAGAATGCAATCTGAAAAAGCTCCATACTGTATGGTTCCAATCATACCATGTTTTGGAAAATGTACAGCTATAGAAAGCGTAAAAAATCAGTTGTCAGGGGTTCAGTAGAAAAGGGCGGGGGGAGGGGACAAATAGGTGGAGGACCGGGGATATATAGGGCAATGAAACTATTCTGTATGATCCAGTACTGACGGATACATGTCATTATATACTTGCTAAAACTAAGAACTACACAACGCAAAGAGTGAACTCTAAAGTCAGCGATGGGCTTTAGTTAATAATAGACTATCAATATCAGTTCAATTGTAACAAGTGTAACACACTAATACAAGATGTGACAATAGGGGAAACTGTATCCAGGTTAGGAGACGAAGTATATGAGAACTTTCTGTATTTTCCAATGAATTTTTCTGTAAACCTAAAGTGCTGTAAATAATAAAGTCTATTAATTAAAAAAATGTGTTCTGATGAAAGCTTGAATACATTGCCTTCAACTCCTAATGTCGTCCATTTAGAGTATCAAAGTACTAAGCCCTAAGCCAGAAGGAAGTAGAAGTGACCTTGATTTTTGTGTACAGCATTGTGTTTGTCAACTATCTCAATAATCCACCTGTAATTGAAGAAAGCTTGAGGTGTTTAAAATACATATTTAAAAAGGCAGTAAATCTTTTGGGGACAGTATTATTAGGGAATTCAAAGAATAAAATTCTTATATGTTTGAATGAATAACAATTATCTTACATAGTTTAATCTTTTTAAAGCCCATTTATATGGAAAACGAGTCATAATAAGATGTCAAGCCCCAGGGAATACAATAGTTATCTCTTCTACGCTTTGGGGTGTTTTCTCACACTTCACTGCTTCCTCCCTAGAAAGCTTGTCAGAAATGTTCCTCATATTTTAGAGAAAGTGCATTTTAAAAATTAATCTCCAAACTCTTCTAGGATATCAAAAAGTTACATCCTGTTCAATATTTTCTACCTAATATGTACTTTTAGACCCTAAGTAAATATTTGAATAAAAAGCAAAATTAGTTCATGAATGGAGAGAGAAAACCTTCATAATGAGTCTAACTTTTTAATACATGTAGCACTATATTTTTTTCTGCTTCCATTCTGAAAGAATTAAGAATATCCATGCTATCCTATTGATCTATATGTCAAAAACACAGTGGACTTTTAACCATGCAATCTCAAAAAATGAGTGCTCATAGTAAAAATCAAATACAGTAAATTCATGAAAGTGTGGATGATAAAATTTTGGAAATAGGAAGAAAAATTTATGAACTTTTGCTATAATAGGGAGCTACTGAAGAGGAATTTAAGGCCTAAAGCAGACTGTTTTAAGGTGGAAGAAGTAGGAGAGTGTACGTATGCTGCTGGGAATGATACATGGAGATGGAGAAATTGGGGAGGAGTAAAGCAGGGAGACTTGCTGGGGATGACGTCCCTGCGTAGGTTAGAGGGGATGGGACCTGCTGCATGATTAGCAGCCCTGGCCTTAAATGCCAGCAGGGACAATTCATCCAGAATAGTAGGAACACACGGCTGCATTTGCAAGAAGGTAGTAAACAGAGGAAGTAGTGGGAACTTTCAAATGTTCTTTTCTAATTGCATTTCTTTTTCTCAGAAAAATGGAATCAGAGTCAGCAATTGAATGGTACTGGCAGAGTATGAGGATCTGGAAATTGGCTAAGAGAGGAGAGGTTTGAAAAGCTGACATAAGCCTGGAAGAGCAAATCAACTGGGGAAATATAGCAAGAAATGCATCCTATTCTGCATATTATTAGAGTTACACAGTCAAATCATAGCATTAAATACCTCTTTTTGAATCCTAAGAAACAATACTTTTAAGTCATTAATACTGAGATTGATTATGTGGGGGAAAAAAGGAGGCAAAGGGAAAAGGGAAGATGCGGGCGAGGCAGGCCCACGAGGAGGTCAGCTACTCCTCCCCGTGGAGCCAGGTCTCTAAGATAGGGGTCGCCACAGAGGAAAAGCAAATTGATAGGAGACAGTGAGAATAAAAGAATACACAGAGACTAAGGTATAGTTTATAGTTTTATATAAAAAGATCAGAATAATCATAGCAGGGAACTTAGGTGACTAGATCATTTCTCCTTGCATGATCTAGCAATATGGTTAGATTCACATAGGTTTTTATTTGTTTCTTTTAAGAGCTTTTATTCTCAAGTATGTAACATTTTGCATAATATTAACACTATATTAATAATGTCAGCCAGTGAGTGCTTAATACATGCCAGGGACTCTTCTAAGTACTTTGCATGTGCTCATTTATTTAATTCTTATAACAGCCCCATGTAGTCCATTATTACCTCTATTTTATATAGATGGGAAAACTGAGGCACAGAGAGGTAAGGTGCATGAAGTAACTCGCTGATGGGCACACAGTCACTAAGAGATTCACATAGGTTTTTATAATCACAGATCTCAATTACTAGTTATCAGGGTTACACATTTGCATATCAGGGAATGCAGTTGCTAGGGGAGCAGGATTACACAGGTAGTGGGCTAGGGTCAAAAGTCCTCTCAAAGGGCTACTAACAAGTCTTTATCTATGTGAACAAACAGGTACAAAGTCTTTTAGGGGCCAACTTCTAAGTTCTAAGGGTTAGTCAATTAACAGAAGTGTAACAAAAG